>CAUYRT010037231.1:0-45597 GCA_963574885.1 Lepilemur ruficaudatus
GAGGTGTACAGTTAATCACATAAATCAGTTTTTGAGGAATTCCTTTCCCCTATTGAGACCCCTAATTCCACTCCCCAACTACTTTTCAAGCATGTCCCACCCCTCCACAGTGCCCACCACATTGCTCAGACGTGGGTTTACCCCCCATCCCCCAAATCCCTAGTGAACACTCCCACCATTTGAGCACCATAGTGTTAATCAGTCAATACCAAAAACATGTCCTTTCTTTTATGATGATAACAACTAATATCAAGGTGTGTGTATATGTTTTTTTAATGGCCTCATTTTGCAAATAAAAGTTTGCAGCTCTATATTAGTTCTACTCAGTGTTTTAAAAAATGTTTTGAAATTTTGTGTCTTATGAAATTCCAATGCCTGGGAAACACTGGGCTACATACAGCTTTCTTGCTTATCTTGCCTGATGTTGCTGCTTCCAAATTCTAGTCACTCTCCCTCTGATGTGGCAAAGACGTGTTTCTATGCCATGGAGAACACACAATTATTATCTTTATGGTGTAGGTGGTTGATCTGTTACCAGATGGCACTACTGGAGTGCTTGACACACGGTTATTAAAGAAGATGTTCTCCTCTAATGAAATGGAGCTAGAACAGATCAGGAAACTGTGCACACATTTCTCTGCATCCAGCTTGTTGCTCATCTAAACGAAATTGGTAGGAAAACCTAGACTATGCTCTATGGATTGGCTATAAGGATTGTTTATACAGCATAGGCCAGTGCCTCGGGCTGCAGAGTGAGGAGAATTATACCATTAACTGGGCTGGAAAACATCCTGCCAAGGCTCTGAATTGGCATATTCCACTTTGTTCCCTCAGGCAAGGAGTTAATGTGTTGTGTTCCTCTAATTGTGCATGTTACTCCAATTATATTAATAATGAAGAAGCCTTCTTATGTAAAGATGGCACAGACATATTTTAAACCATTTTGTACACGTGATTCAAAAGATTATGTACCAGAATAATGCTCAGGGGAAAAGACCAGCAAAATTTGTTCTAGTTCAAAACTAGGAATTTTATAGGTCAGTTGTTTTTATTGACTACCTCATATTTATTATTTACATTGCATAGTTAAATGCATAATGAAATCGTTCTTTTTATTATCTCAGTTGTAACATCCTTGCAATTCATTCATTCTTGTGTTTATTTATTCATTTGTTTATTTTTGTTTCTTTTGTGGATTAGGCATCATGTTGGGTACTGGAGACATATAATTGAACAAGTATAATGCAGTAAGTAACAAAGAATGGGAAGTTCTAGACAGGTGCCAGTGGGAGGTCTGAGGGCTTGCATTCATGGCAAGACTGATGTTTCACAAAAGGAAACCAACCATAGCCATCATCCTCATTTTGCTCTTCTTCGAATCTTCTTTAGGCACACATACCTTTTAGTGCTAATAAAGATATATCCATTCCTTTCTTTCCTGCCTCCTCAAAAACGTGGTACGTGAGTTTGAAATCCTGAGACATTCTGACTAATTTAAAGCATAGGGATTAATAGAGGAATATAGGATGCATTGGTACTGCTGAAACACTATTTATTGATTTAAAACACTTAGAGAAACTGCTGCTAAATTATCTGGTTCTCATTTGAATAGGAACTCAAAGCAACCACAGTAGTAGCAGATATATTAATATAAAGGTAGAAATAGAAGCTTAGCTAGAATATTGCAGTGAAGGCTGAAGAGAGCTAGATGCAAAAAATTAAAATTAAGGGAAAAAAAAAACCTTGAGCAATTCCAAAACAGGATAAATGCAGAGGAGAGTTGATTTAAACATAACTCCGAAATTGCTACTAAGAGAGAGGACCACAGTGAGCCCAAATGAAACATGTGACCAGCTGAGAGCCCCTCAAGTTAAATGCAAAGACTTTCATTCTTGTGTGCAGTTATTTAGACTGAAAATGGAAACGTGCAACTGTGCGGCAGATCTCATTCATGCATAATTGAAACACCCAAGGGTAAAATACTGAGGCACAATGGATGACATCTGATAAAAAGAGAGCAAGGAAAAAGAAGAAGTTAAAAACAAGATACAAGACCCTGGGGACCACAGAGAAGAATACCTGACATAGGCCAAATAATCTCAAATAAAAATATCCAAATTACCAGACAATGCAAATATAAAGACAAATGCATGGAAGAGACATGAGGATTGAGTAAGGAAAAAATGCTTAGAATATGAAACATTCAAGAGATGAGTCACTGGTGAATGAGACTCTTATTCTAACAAAATGCAACCATGATAGTATTTATGTAGTATTTTCATATACATAGGAACTAAACAGAATTAAACTGGCACAAGATGCATTGTCTTTAAAGACGTTAATTTCTAAATGACTATATGAGATGTATATTCTTATGTATAACTACGTAGCATATGTATGCATAAATATTAAAATTTTCTTGATTTACTGGGAGAGCGGTGTGTGCATATGTGAATATGTGTGCAGTTGACTTCCTAATTGTGAAAGATAAATTCCATTTTATCAGGGAGATTTGCAGAAAAGTAAGATTTTTAGCAATTATTTTAAGGATAAAAGTGATCAAGAAACAACGGAAAAGTAGAGCAGTTGTCTTATACATTTTTCTTGGCAAAGTTACAGGTGGTTTATTGGGTTTTTATAATGGATCAGGCACAATCCTAGATCCCTTGGACCACCCCATTTAGCCCTTGCAAGAATCCCCTGAGAAGGAAGTATTGCTCCCATTTTAGGGTGGAGATTCTGAGGCTCAGAAAAGTGAAGTCCCATAGTCCTGTGTGAATCCAACCCAAACTTTCCCCATCACACACCTGCTCTGTTCCCTTCGAGAGGTGAAAGGGGAAGGCTGACTACAAAAGTTCTCACAATGTGACATTTTTAGTGTTGGGCCAATTTTTTTTTTATTCGCTCAGATGATGTGCATTTTCCCTAAACACAATGAATATTACCTAAATAAAGTTAAGTGTATTCTCTCTCTTTTTTTTTTTTTTTTTAAAAAAAGAAGCCTTAAGATTGCCGACTAATTCTGCAGATATGGTTCTGTATTTTGGCCCATGTCTTGCTCACTTTCTTAATCCCTTATAATAGGAAGAAAAACTTAAGAGAGGCATCTTGTACTAATGGAAATACAGGCAAGTTGTAAGGAAATGATTTATGCTAGCTATCCTATAAGTTTGCCATGTATGTCCTCACTAACTAAGAAAGTAGTAATGAGGGATCTAACTTCTTAATGCCAGCAGAGTGTTACTATATGTTCCGTGTATACCAGGCACTGGGAATTCAAGAACTGTAAATCACAACTTCTACCCTCGGGGGGACTTAAAATAGATCTATCTGTATGCAAACATGTACATATGTGTCCTTGTAAACAGGTGGAAGACAAGTTGTAAATGCCTCATGGATGACGTGGGCAATAAGTCCTATGAGAATTGAGAGACGAGAAAGGTCATTAAAGGCTCAGGTTCATTCGGCTTCCAGCACCTCTGCCCACAAAGTTTGTGTCCGTATACCCAACATTACCACCACTGCTGGTTTTTGATGATTTCAGAATGACTTACCATACCATAGAAGAATCATGTTCTCAGATTTTGGTGGGCCTGTTAAAGTACTGTAGAAAACTAGTCCAACCCTATCACAGATGTGGAAACTGAGGCTTATAGGGGCTAGGTAACTTACTGCAGGTCATATGAACAGACAATTTATGTAAAAATATCTCTAAAGATAAATATGTTATGCTAGTTCTATGCTTCTACTATATATACTTCTATACACTTCTACCGTATTAAAAATATCTCTTTTAGCTGAAAATTGTAGCTGGCTCCAAACCAAATGGAAAACATTCAACTGAGGGAATTGAGCGTCTATGATTCTAGTATGACTAACAGTTTTCACAGCCTGGAATATATCATTTAACCTCACTGGCGGCTGCTCTGCCATCTGTAAGAGAAGGGACATTGACTTAAAGATCTCTGTGGTCATTTCTAGCAATGGGATACAAGGATTCAATGATTCTACATTAGTACTCCACTCCACTCTTACCAACTTCACAATAAATTCCCTTTGATAGAGGATGAGAAACCTAACTCCAGGGGTCTGGATGTAAAGAGTGGGTATGCTTCTAGCAACTGCAAGAACTCCAGGAGCTGGGTTTGCCTTATCTAATTAGGAAAGAAAACCTATCTCGCCAGCTAGACGACATGAGTGGCACATTCCCTTTGGCTCCTTCTAAGAGGGGACCATGAGGCACTTTATTCTATACATCTGGCTTCACTGCTCACATGGTAAGCAGCCAGGCTGTCAGTTGCTAGGCTCCCATGGATAAGTGTCCTTCCCCACCCCAGCCCTGGAAACCTACCAATGCAGGGGAGGGAGGATGAGGCAAAGACAGGATACTTATTTTTGTCATAAAAGCCTTGAGCTTCTCTTTTCACCCACTGTGGCATCATTGCCTTAACTGTCTTCAGTTGAGGGCCACTTCTGCCTGAGAGGTATTGTAAAGGCAATGTACATCTATTGGGAATTGGTACACAGTATACCAGTACTTCTCAATCCTGGAGAGATATTTATTTATATATGCATCTGTGTACTGTTCCGCCTATGAGTTGCTTTTTTCATGTGGCCCTCCAATCCCTACTTCAGAACAACTAAATCAGAATCTCTAGGGTTCGGGCCAGGCATCTGTCCATATTTTGGTTGTTTGGTGAAAACAGAGACAGAGTGTCTTTAATTGATAGCTATTACATTTGTTGGGAGCTATCACATTTAATATGATTAAGACAAAATGATTAATTGTGCATATGTTTATTCTTCTGTTACTGGATTAGATTATTTTTGCCCCCTTCTGATTTTATAAAATTTTCTGGAAAAAAAGTTATTACTTAAATCAACCAACCAGTAGATTGAAAAGATTGTCCATTGATTGTCCACTGAGGATCATTGGTAGATATTGGCTATTTAGCCAATTCTAGCTCTAATAAAAATTCTGTATAACTTAAAAACTTGTAAGAGTATATCTATGTCCAGTCAGCGAATAACAGTGTCATAAAGTAATAGATTCTTGCCTACAACTTGAGAAGGCCACTATGGTGAAAGCCTTTGGCCTTCTGCCCTATTCCAACTAAGACCCCGAAAGCAAACATACCCTGGTCTGAGAACTCCACCCAGGGCACAGTAATCAGGCCACCTCTTTTTGGACCAGATGTATATGGTTAAAGTCATCTAACAAATTATATCCAAATCTCCATATTGAAAACTCAACCTGCAGTGGGAGTGAGGATGTATGTGGAGGAGATGATGTGCAATGAGCAAGAAGGGATGAGAATTCATAAAAGTAACTGAGAAAAGAAGAGAAGAAACAGTGAAATTCAGACATTCTAAGAACCCACAGATGAACATCAGTATTCTGTAAGAGGAATACTATTAATATAAACCACAACTGAGCAATCTATGTTAAAGTACTATGTTACAGAATGATATCATAATAAATGATGGTGATTTTTAATATGCTATCAATAAAATAGAGAGTGATGACTGGGAAATGGGGGTGGAGAAGGACAGTTAGAAAACTTCCTATCTGGAGAGGAGCACAGATTTTGCTAACTCAAATTCACCTTTTAGCCCTGCCACTTCTAACGTATGTAATCTTGGGCAAGACACTTAAATTTTCTAAACCTCAGTCTATTTACTTACACTATGAGATTAATAATAATTGCTTTATAATGATGATGAGATAATCAAATAAAATAATTTATAAAAGATTTCAAACACATGGTGATTATTAAATAAATATTAGAGGTTTTTTAGGAACAAAAATGGTAGAAAGTATAAAAAATTTTACTAAATTTAATTAAAACTTAAATTTATTGGGGTTTTTTGTTTGTTTTTGTTTTTGGTTTTTAATAGAGACAGTGTCTTGCTATGTTGCCCAGGCAGGGCTTGAACTCCTGGGCTCAAGCGATCTTCCCACTTCAGCCTCCCCGGTAATAAAACTTTAATTTTTTTAACTAGATGCATCCCTGGGGTAACACTAAAACCTCATCTCATTTAAATGGACAATACCCTCGCCCACTTTAAAAGTCTTGTAAGTAAAAGGAACAAAGATTCAGGGCAAGAAGAGAGTTTACAAAAGTAGCTTATAGAACTCGATGTTAATTTTACAGAAGAGCAAGAAATAAATTGTGATCATCCATAGCATAAAAAAGATGTGCTTAAAATAGATATAGAACAAAACAAAAGTATTGTCTAAGATCTCTGTGATCTATCACCCTGGGGACCCAGAGAGTCCCCAGAGTCTGGGTGTTTCCAAAACCGTTATCCCCAGATGACAGCAGTGCCTCCTGGTATTAAGAACAAGGACAGAGTGGATGCGAGCACATGAAACTACAGTTGGCACCAATGAAAACAGCCTTTTACATCTTTAATAGAAATCGCATTTTGTCATTTTCATGAAAGATTGAATTTGGAGAGGCCGGGTCTGCCTCTCCAGGTTAGTGTCAGGACTTGCCTATCAAACCAGCATGGAAATCAGCCATAACGAGGAGCAAAAGTCAGCTGTAAGCAGGCCGTTTGTTAAACTTCTTGCAGTGTCGGTTTCCTCTTTGGTAAATGGTCTGATAACATAAAATCTAGACTTCTTCCCTTTTTCTCCATTCTTACCAATGCATACTCACGCTAAACAGCTCCTTCCAATGGCCTGAACCGGCTCCAACAGGTTTCTTTTACATAAAAACCAAGGCAAGGAAGCCTCCTGGATATTCATGCTTGCTTTCGTTTTTTCATTACCTGGCCACCTGCCTTGTACATCAGATCAGATCGTATTTATTCTGATCTTGCAAAGTTGTCAGCTTCATTGTGGATCAGACTTTCTGATATGTTGACTAGCCTTGTGGTTGCTTGGTAGAAGAAATTGCACTAGTTTCTCAATTTGGACAGACTAGGGTCCAATTTTACTAGATATGTGACTTTGAGCAAGTTTTGCAACCTCCCAGAGACTCAGAAAACTATCACAAAATATTTAATAATCAAAAAGTTGTTTCATTTATTACCCATAGCTGACTCCAGGTCTGATCAACTCCCTTCAGCGCTTTGATTATCTGCCTACAATTTCCTTCCTTTTTGCAACGCCCTACTCCTTAGCCTCTGACAGATTCTCTTCTTCTGGTTCATCATGTAGGCCAGTGACCAATAATTACCTGACCTGGCATGAACACTGGCAATAAAAGAGTATTAACCAAGGGGAACACTTCCCAAAAGAAGAGGTAGAGGCAGGACTACCAAAAACTTATTTTTTCTTCTTTGCAGTATTGTGTGTGTGTGCATGGGTGTCCGTGAACATGTGTGCAGGTACAGAGGCTGAGTGGTTTTTAATAGGAATCCCAGAAAGGCTCTATACTTATCCCATATTCTGCTGGAAATCTGACTTAATGCTGTGATTCCAGCTGTAGCCTAAACTATGTCTAGTGCTGGAATTCATAATATTATATTCATTTCTTTCCCATTGACTCACTTATCAACTCTACAAAGATTCACGGAACACTAACTACATGCCAGACAGTTCTAGGCTTGAAGGTCCAATGGTGTCAGGGGGTAAAGGCCCAGGCAACTATTTTTGTGAGCTGAGCTGTGTGGGATTGAGAGCCTGAATAAAGGAGTGAACAGACTCAAAGATTAAGCGTCTGTTGCTTCATGTGACCCGTCTCCAGGGATTTGTATTTGAGTCCTACATAAAGAGTGCTTAAAGGAAGAAGCTCAAGGAGCTATTTTTCTGAGACTCCATGGAACACTGGTGTATGGGGTTACTTTAGTGTCAACGTGTGATCCAGGGTGAGAAAGGGAAATATTTTCCTCACTACAGGATAAAATATGCCATGGTTTTAAATTAAGGAAGACCCCAACGACTATGCCTCAGGAGTGTTTCTAATATTTTCAGGGAGTATCAGTACATAGTGCTTTTCGTTTGGGTGCCAACATTGTCACAAAGGGCACCATGAACAATGGTCATAGTGAGTGGGTTTGCAGGCGGCATATAAATGAACATGGCTGCAGTCAGACTGGAGGACCATGGTGGACTCACTGTGGACTGTAATTGGCTAACTTGTGCCCAGGCAAACATAAGACTTCAGAAATCATGGAGTGAAATTTTGCAAGAGGATGAGGATGCATGAACACAAAGCATCAGAGGAGCTGGTGAGATTAGGTCCACTACTGTTAATGTGATCACTTATCTGATGCAATGGTAATGTCCGGGGAGCTCTGATTACATATAATTATTGGTTCAGGGGGTTAACAAGATGTAACCACTTGGAAGAATTATATAGGATATTATTAGTCATTTCAACTATAATACCATGTAGTGTAATCGGATTGCTTTTGTAAAGTTGAGCTATGGTCACCTTCTCTGTAGGAATGTAAGTTTTAAGTGACAGAAGAAAAGTAGAAAAAAGATTTTTGTTTTTCTTTTTTTTTAGCATAGGTCACTTTAAGGAGAGGCATGTCTACCGAAAGCCATAAATTATAAAGATTTTCACAGCCTTAATGCAGTAAAATCATGTTTTTCGTCTGGAAGAGGAGAAAGTACATTAATAAACAAAGTTTTAAAATACCAAAAGGAAGGTAGGAGGGCCCAGACAAACTTTGAAATTTAGACTTGATGAGGAGACCCTCTTCTTCAATCTTCCTCGTCTCAGATAGGCACAATTTTCCTTTCACTTTTCTAGGATTGCCAATTCCTGCCAGCCATCCCCATTATCCCACTGGGCCTAGAGTATTGAGAATACTGTGGGGGGGAGGGTGGAGGGAGAGGCCTGAGTCCTGGAACACGAGTCTCTGCCCTTCAGTCTTCATCCATAGATCAGTTACAACCAGCATAACCAGCCTTGTACTTTTCCCATACTATTTCACTATAATTTAATCTATAATATGTGTATACAAGAGAAACAAAATGCTAACTTCATAGAAATACATATTTCTAAATACGCTCCTTTCTATTATTAACTAATATTTGCTGTACACATGCAAGATACATGCAAAGCACTGTGTCATTGGTTTTAAAAGGCAATTTGGCTTCTACTATGTTAATCCAAATGTTCCAATTAGTTTAGTGCTTTCATAATTATGTATAATTCAGTTTGCATTTATGCATTAAATGTTTATTTCCATAATTGCAACAAGCAGTTAAATTAATTATACTATAACCTCTTGATTCTATGGGCCAACTGTTGAGTCTTTTTGTTAATATTTTAGAGTCAGCCTTCTTATTTTTTGAATTTTCCCCCTTGCCTTTGATGTGTTGTTTCTTATCCTTGTTTAGAATTCTCTATGGAATAGTCTCAGAATAATCTTGCAGTTTTCTTTTATGACTGAAACTTTGCATTTTAACAGTTGTCTGGAGATAGTTTCTTCCTTGTGAAATATCAGTTTTAATAACAGAAAAAGAAAAATGCCATAAATCTGCACTAACCACATAAAGCTCAAGTCTCTTAGAGACTGATTAACATGGAGACTCTACACAGGTTTTTCAATAATTAGAGGATGTGCTTGCATGGAGCCATGACTGCTCTGGCCTTGAAGCCATTTCCCAGGGCAGCCAGCAATTATTACAGCCTAGAGTACATTTCTTATATTCTATGCCTCTAGCTATTGAAGCTGTTTTCAAATAAAGGTCTCTTAATTTCACAAAAAGTTACCATCACCTTGGATGAACAACACTTTTCTGCTAATACCTTTGCTACTTAGTTGGGAGAGGGCCCTTGGAGAGAAGGCAATTAGAAATTCCTAATTTGTTGTTCATCCACCCATAAAAGGTTAAGAACACTCTGGTCTCTGATTACAGGAACTGAGCAAAGGGCAGATCTAGCCTCCCGCAGAGCCTGCGCTAACTGCCTGCCCTATCAGCAAATGCTGCTGAACATTCTCTCCAGAGCACTGGAGCGAATGGGCGGCTTTAGTGTGGCTTTAAGTATCTATTTTTATTTTTTTGTCTCAATACGTTACAGATAGCAAATATAATATGGGAAGGATTGTCATTTTTCTTATTGGTACAATGCTTAGTATACCATCAGCATGCAAGGAAAGCTAAATGTCAGTTATGATGATTTTAGAAAATAATAATCCATGTGATAGTTTATCGCCAACAGCGTGGAGTTACGCCTTTTGATGCATAATTGCTCAGACGGTCTGGATGTAATAATGCAGCACTATGAACAATATGGACATCCATGTAGCTCAAATAAATAATGTTATTATTCTCTATCAATGAGTGCTGATGAAATTGTTATTATGTGAAACAACTTACAGAAACACGAGGCTCTGCCTGGTAGACTTCCTGTCTAAGTGAGCATCACATAATATAAATGCCAGGAGAAAATCACTCTCATCAGTCACAAGTAGTTGACTTGGCATTTGATTATCTTTCACCTGTGCTTTCTGTTACGACAATTCAACCATTTTAATTTGGCCAAATGGGAAAACTGAGTCCAGAACAAAAGTCCTTCTAAGCTGGAGTGGGCGAAAGGATAGGTCTTAATGAAGAAAGGAGACGGCAATGCAAGGAGATGAAAATCAGAGAAGAGACCTGAGAATGTTAAGCAAATCCAAATGTCGCCAACTCTCTGGCAGTACAGATGAACAATTCTGGTATAAAAGAACCGTGACTTGGTCTAAAGTTGGGCAAGTTGAATTGATTTGGTAAAATGTGATCAGTTCAGCTTGCCCCATCACTTGAATGTGGAAGGGATTCGGCAGCATCGATTTTTGTCTCTTTGGGGAATTAAAATAATCCATTGCAAACTGCCTTCAACACACTCAGTTTGATGCCATAAGCCCAACCTAACAAATAAGTTTAGAAAAGACTGATTTCTGATTCTAACTGAATTTTGTCTCTAACCCTAAATGTGGCTTTCATTTTGCCATATTTCTTTTTGAAAAATAATTGTGATGATATATGCTTAAATTTGTAGGTCATATAAAACACGTGTCTTCTGACATTGATTTAATCATTTTCATCCATATTTCTGTAAACATAAGAGTACACAAAACTCCATTTTATGTGTGCTATGTTTGTTATTAAATAGCTTCTATATGAATATCTGGGCTCTCATCCAAACTCCATGTGACCTTTGGGGGTTACTTAACCTCTCTGTGTTTCGGCTTCTACATTTGTAAAATGGAGATAATATTCTTTGGTCTATTTTATTCTCATACTTGCTAAGAGATTAAATGACATAATTGTCATGATGTGTGCTGTGAAAACAATAAAGAACTCTACAAATGTAATAAGCCATTATTATAGTCCCTACTAGAAACATTTTGCGTACGCAGCACGCAACAGTAAGTCAATATATTAATAAAACAATTGAAAGAGTATAGAAGGAAAGGAGAGGGGAAATGATACTGATTGTAGAAAGCTGACTAGCTACTGTGCTGGCCTATATTTTTCACTAAGTCCTTCCAGGCGATAAACTAATGTTAAAGTGAAAGAAACCAAGTTTTGAAATGTTTTTGAAGTCAAAGTCTCCAAATCATGATTCTTACTCACAAGTTGGCC
The DNA here is from genome assembly GCA_963574885.1 of Lepilemur ruficaudatus. Classification (NCBI taxonomy): domain Eukaryota; kingdom Metazoa; phylum Chordata; class Mammalia; order Primates; family Lepilemuridae; genus Lepilemur; species Lepilemur ruficaudatus. Next base: position 11,540 of record CAUYRT010037231.1, read on the forward strand.
AATACAATGGCAGCTGTCTCAGAAATGTTATCTTTAGTGAAAACAACTGTCTGAGAGCTACCTTGGCCATACATTCCCACATAAACATGAAACTTGAAATGTTGATCAAAGTGGATAACTTAAGTACAATTTACCACCTGCTAACTATATATATATATATATATATATATATTTGAGAGTATAGCAGGTCCAGTTCATTTCCCAGTGACAACGAAAGCTTTGCCCTTATAGATTAAAATGCTCTAACTAGAAAAGAAACTGTCTATTAAACATTAAAACTCTTTAAAATAGAAACTCTTTCGGCTTTCTCCTTTTTAAAACAAAAGAGTTATAAAAAAAGGTAAATATGAAGCCAATTGTAAACTTGTATTTGTTTTGCTAGTAAGTAGAGAAACTAATAAATTCATTAATAGTCACCAAGTGGAAGAATCCTAAGACAAGAGATAATTCTTATCATTTACTTCATTGAAAAGTTATTCAGTGCTGATAATTATTAGAGATCAGGTCTAGCAAATATCTCACAAGTGATAACATTTTCATGGGCATTCAGGAGGAACAGTTTGATGAGGGAAAAAGATAGACTAGGGAAATTGAAATAAGATAAGAATAGAATTTAGATGGAAGACACAACACATACTACTTTTCTACAGTCATACTCAGGGGCACTCATAATTGGAAGGGGACAAAGCGAAACTCTCCTTCACTATTCTGTCAGTTCTTGACTTTGTGTCTGAGTGACCTTATATCATATTAGGCACATAATATTGCACACCACTGGCTGCACCAGTAATTGATCATGTCATTCCCCTCCTCTCAATTCTTCAAAGGCTTCACAGACCTTAGAAGATTATCCCAAGCTCTAAATCCTGCTCCTGCAAGAAGCAGACACCAAGACAGGATTAACAGGCAAGAATTTTATTAGGAGAAATACTGTGTTAGAGAAAATAGGTAAGAGCTGGGTTGGCCTGGGAGCACCATCGGACTGCAGCACACGTCTGACGCAGAGGGAAGGGAGCAGAGAGGGTCGTTTGAGTGCGGTGTAGCCTATGCAAGGTCCCTGGGAAGTCCTCAAACTTGTATTTGCTGTCAGAGGATGCCGGTGTCTTCCAGGAATTGTTCTGCCTTCGTAGAACCACTACACTCATTGTTGGCTGGGAGCAGCTTGTTGAAAGCATGGATTCAGCAGAGGGGAAGGTGGCAATGGATTGTAAAATGCAGCAGTGTGGCCCTTGGTCAAATGTGCTCCCCCACACAGTTGCAGATCTGCAAGACAGCATTTCCTTTGGCTGCACAGTCCACCCTTATGCCACACAGATCTGCTTCTGGGGAAGTAGTTCCTCTATGGTCTCTGGAAAACTCAGAGTAGGGAGGTGAGAGGGACGAGCTCCCATTGCTGTTGTTGATCTTGGGACTATAACTGGAACTTATCTTGTTTCTCCTCCACTATCCCTTCCAATTCCCTTTACACTCAGCTATTCCCTAGGCAGCTTCTGGTAGCCTTCCTGAAGTATCTAGACCCTTGAAAACCATACCCTTCTCAGTCTGGGGTTGCTGCAAGTATCCATGCACAGCTACAATGGGAAAAGGGAGAACCAGGTAGTATCCAAATAGATCACTTGTGTTTCATGCATATTCCTCCCTGCTCCTACTGTGCAGAAACAGCATTATCTCCTCTTGCTGATCCTGGGCAATTACTCTGGTCAGCCTGGTGACTCCTCTCCTTACCAGGGGTCTGAGAATAATGAGTCCAAAGTGCTCTGGTGGCAGCCATCACTAGAAATTCAATGCTGTGTCCCCTGCTGAGTGCTCCTGTTGGGGACCAGGACTTCCCACCCTGAAGAGTCCAAAGTTATAGGGACAGGAATCTTGGAAGCACCAGTATGTCACTAGGAGTCATGACAAGTGGGGCTACTCCTGCTTCAACCTCTTGATGTCCTGACTGTCTTTTACCGGCGGGGAATTCTGCAGATCGGATCTCTATTAAGTTAAATGCACTGCATCCTGGAGCATGATGTCCACCTTTCACAGTGTTTCCTCTGAGCTGGTGCTTCAGGTGCACCTTTAGAAGACTCTTCCAGTCTTCTATGAGATCAGCTACATCTGGGTGGTAGAATATGCAACTCAACCGTTGGATCTCATGATCTCAGATCCACTTCTATACCCATTTCACTGAGAAGTTGGTCTCATGGTCAGATAAGAAAAACTATCTTTATTTGCAGATGACATGATCACATACTTAGAAAATACTGAGGAATCTACAAAAGACAAAAAATTAAACTCTACTATAACTAATAACTGAATTTAGCAAAATCACAAGATAAAATTTCAATATCTGTTGTATTTCTATATAACAACAATGAATAATTGAGAAATGAAAATTTAAAATACTATTTAGATTAGCAACACAAAAATCCCAAAATGTTTAGAGATAAATGTAAGAAAAGATGTGAAAGATGCCAATATTGGAAAGTATAAAACATTGCTTATAAAATTAAACACAACTTAAATAAAATGAGCAATTTCACTATTTTCATGGGTTGAAAGATTCAATAGTATTATGTCAGTTGATCCTATATCCATCTGTTTGAGCAAATACAATTACAATCAAAACCCAAGGATTTTTATTTTTTTTTTTTTAGAAATTTACAAGCTAAATCTAAAATTTATATGGACAAAGGACAGAATAGTGAAAATAATTTTTAAAAACATCAAAGTTTGAGGACTTACAAACTACCTTATAGTTCAACATGTGATACAAAACTACAATTATAACGTCAGTATGCTTATGGATAAACATACACTAATAAATCAATGGAGCAGAATATATTGGCCAAAGAAAGAGCCAACCCTGTAAGGGCAATTGACTTTTAACATTCGAGCCAAAGCAATTTAACGGGGGGAATGAAAGTCTTTCCAACAAATCATGCCGGCACAACTGGATTTCATTTGGAAAAATGTAAACTTGACTCTGACCTTTTCCTTTTGGTTACGTAACTCACACATCTCTTCACCTTGGGAACCATGAGAACTATTTTTCAAGTTACATATAACTCATGCACAGAAAACAATAAAAAATTTCATCCTTGAATAAATTAGGAATTTACTCTCATAGATACCTTTTCAGTCAATATCGTATGTCAACATTCGAATTTGCTTCATAGCTTGGGGACAGGAAGTCACAATACAACAGGGCACAGGACAAGCAGGTAGTTCTGTTTAGAAAAGCAGCCTAGAGGTTTACAGCACTTGGAAAAAATCTGTATCTTACAGCAGTAGAGAAGTTGAAAGTAACTTCTACTGTTTGTTTCAAAATATTGAATGCAACACATCTTATTTAAGATAAGCTATATTTAATTTGTCCAAATGCTTGAGCATATGTTCTTCTCATCTAGGAAATCACTTAAACGATGTTAAAATGAGCTTATGAATTTAACTGTTTAGTTCCTTTTCTCTGTTTCAAAGTTTCTTGGTGAAATGAGTTCTAAGTAGGAGAAAAAAATTTCTGATGCCGAATGCATTTCATCTTACACACTTGGCTCTTCACTATAGTATAATGACACAGATCTCTAATAAGTATTCCCATGACTAACTTTTCAGTTCAGCTACACACTGGGCTCTCCTGGGTAGTTTAGAATAACACAGATGTCTGGGTCCCACCCTCAGAGAGTCTGAATTAATTGGTAAGAGGTACAACATGGCCATGATGCTTTAGGGTCTTCAAAGCTTCCTGGGTGATGTTAATGTGCTGCAAAATGTGAAGACCATTGCTTTAGAAAGTAAAGCATGTTAGATTAAGTTTAGCCTAAAGTAAGTTTGATCATAAAGTTTCTCTGTACACAGTAAAACCTAACTGAATGTGTACATAGACTGTAACCTGTTCTTGTACCAATCACCAAGTTTTGGTCAATCACAGGCAGCCAACTGTTCAAACCCTGTTCAAATAAGGCAATTGCCGAACTATAACCAATCTAGCTGTTCTGCCCCTCACTTATGTTTTCTGTATATCATTTTCCTTTTTCTGTCCATAAATCATCTCCCACCACTTAGCAGCTTGGAGTTCTTCTGAACTTATTTGGTTTTGGGGGCTGCCCAACTCACGATTCATTCTTTGTTCAATTAAACTCTGTTAAATTTATCTAAAGTTTTTCTTCTAATAGAGGAGAAAATTCATAGGAGGGGGATTCCCTCTGTGTTGGAATTCTGGAATTTATCAGAATAGTCTTAGTGGAAAATGTGACAAATTGTGTTGTTTTAGAGAGGGTTCAGCTGCAGAGAGCAGAAGCTACTCTACCAAGTTTAAGAGAAAAGAGTTTATTTTGGAGTATTAAATGGCTTATATATTATTGGGAAGGCTGAAGAAATAGCTAGTAAATTGAACTTTTAGAAACAACTTTGGGAGCTACGTTTCAGAATTGAGCCATTAAGCGATCTGCTACCGAATTGTGACATTATTGCCACAGTTGCCAACTTTCCAAACATACCACCACTCCCAGGATAAGGAATAAAGCACCCACAGGAAATGGCCAAGGTTAAGAAACCCCAACAGAACACCCGGGCACTTCAAAGGTGGGTTTGAAAAGTGCCAAGAAGTTTTCTCCCAGGCAGAGTTACTTGAGGGAACCCCAGGTGGACGAGAAGCAATGTGGCAGGTGCGCTTTAGGAGTAGGGACATTCTAGGCAGAAAGCATGGCATGCGCAAAGGCATGGAGGTGTGGAAAAGCGTGGGGCATGTATAGGGTCTGAAAGTAACTGGTTATAACAGGAGTAAAGGATGAAAATAGTGGAGTGGTAAGAAATGAGAAAAGAAAGTATTGATGCAAGTGGGAAAGGTAGGGAATGTGTAATCATGTTTGATATGCAGATCAAAAATTTTTGAAATGCAGCAGGGTTCCAAAAGGCAGCATGGTACCGCAGTCAAGAGCACAGTCTCCAGAGACAGACTGAATGAATTTGCATATCAGCACCAACACTTCCTAGCTGTGCGACCTTGGACATGGTGTGTTTAGCCTCTTTGTGTTCCAAGAGCCCCATCAGTCACATGGGGAGAAATAACAGTACCTTTCTCATAGAGTAAGTTGCAAGGGTTAAATGAATTAGTACATGTAAATGTTTAGATAGAGCTAAGCACGTCATACATACTTTAAAAGCATTTGTTCTTCTTGCTGTTGTCATCATGATGTGGAATAGGAAGGAACGAGAGAAGACCTCTGAGGACTAAGGCTAAGAGTTGGGTGTCATTACTTCCCCATCACTACCACCTAAGAATGTGATTTGTTGAGAATTGTTACATGAAAGTGAAAAGAAACTAACATTCACATGCTTTTGGAAGAGTCCCATAGGAGACAGATGATGACGGCCTGAACTAAAGCAGTAGCAGAGAGGACAGATGAAGACACAGACTCCAGAAATCATTAGAAGGTAAAATTGATAGGACTTGGTAAACAGTTGGCTTTAAGGATGGAAAGGCATCAAAAAGGATTTTGAAGATAATTGGATAGATGCTTGTGCCGTTTACTGAGATTGTAAAAAGTAGGGCTAGGAACAGGGTAAGAAACAGGGTGGGTGGAGAAGAAAGACGAGAATTGCAGACGTGTTCGTTCCAGACTGACTGGGGTGCTGATCCAGGCTGCTGTTCAGCAAGCAGCTGCTATTCTGCATCTGGGGCTCAAGACACGCAGAGCCAGTGAAGCACAGATCTGCATTCGCCTATCATTTTGGTCAGTGAGAAGAGACAGGCAGGAAGGAAAGGAGTCCCTAATCTTATTGCCTGAGAGCTCGACTACACACCTTTCATCCTCCTGGCAGGTGGATCGCATATCTTCCATCCGGAATAGGCTCATTTACGCACAGTTTTGCAGGTACGGATGCTGCTGCTACTCCCCTGCGAAAATATTTCCAAAGCCACTAATAAAAAGGTAACTCGCTATGTGCTATGAGAGATGACAAGCGCGCCTTGGGATGAATGATGGGTAAAGAATTGTCATTTCGCTTCTCGAAATCAGGCTATCATCCGCTCATGTGGCTTGGCACCTGTGGCTTGTTAGCAATTACACTGTGGAAGGCGACCCATTCAAAGTTGCCCTGTAAAGTAGTTTCAGGCTGTTCTCTTCTTTCAGTCTGTCTTTACGTGGTTTCAGAACACTCCAACACGTATTTGAGAAGCTTTAAAATGAGATTTTTCCCTTTTTTTTTTAACATTTCTCTCATTTTGTTTTTAAGTGTGATTTTATGAGCCTTTAATCCAGGATTTAAAGAGTAATGGGAATAATATTCCCTTTGGGTGCGATTATTTTGGTTAAACTGGGACTTAGTTTGGAATAAATAATTTGACGTTAATTCCTATTAGAAATGGTAGTTGTATGTCAAAAATGATTCAAAGTTACTTGTGTCGCAACAGTGCCTTTTTTGATGTGATATTAACAATAATAAAAGAAATTTGTTCACTTAAAATGTTCCAGGCACTGTTCTAAACACTTTATATGAATTGCCTCATTCAATTCTCATTATAATGCTATGATTATTACATTTGAAAAATGGAGGCACAGGAAGTTAAACAATTTACTTATTTTATACATACAGTATAAATAGTTACATTTTTACAAAAATTCAAACAGTTCTGCAAACTGTAAATCACAATATTGATTCCAAAATTCCCTGACCCAGAAGTCTTCAGTCCTGTGTCTATCAAATTAAGTGCAAACACCATGTCCTAACATACAAGATCTCTCACATTATGATTCTGACTTCCTTCTCCAGTCCTGTTTTCCGTAATTCCCTGACTCAGTGGTCCTCAACCATGGGTGACTTTGCCATGTGGGGGATATATGGCAATGTCTGGAGACAGGTTTAGCTGTTGTGGGGGGTGTTACTGGCCTCTAGTAAGTAGAAGTCAGTGATGTTGCTGAACATCCTAATATGCACACCACAGTCCTCACTCACAGCAAGGAATTATCCAGTCCAAACTACGGAGAGTACTAAAGGCTGAGGAACCCTGCCCTAACCTATTTAGCCAGACTGGAAAATTTGTGGTCCCTTAAATAGCTGTGTGTTTCATCCTTGTAGCTTCCTTTCATTTCTTCCTTCACTAAACGGTCACAGAGCATCTATACTACGTGCCAGGTCCTATTATATGTAAGACTGATCCTCGATCTTCCATTGACCTTGCTTCCCATCCCTGTCCCCCTCTAATATCAAAACCCTGCCCGGTAGTTTATGACACACACCTACACACAAAACTGTATCACATACATACATACTTTCATTAAAGTCAATAGTGAAATTAAGCAAAACAAAACCCTGGCTACTCTCCAACACTCTTTCAAATGCCATTTCTTTCAAAGCTATACCTTTACTCTTTCATGGTGGTTTTTTTAAAATAAAATAATTATGATATGAAAATCTTGATACTAAATGGAAATTGATAAAATCTTGTTCCTATGTGATGGACTTAATATGAATATTAAGTACCTTCTTTTTTTTCCACTGCAGAATTGTTTAAAAACCGTCTCAAGTTTGCATGTCTCAATGTTGTAGAACAGCTTAATTCTTATTCCTAGGAAGTCTTTTTTTTTTTTTTTCCAATCAGTTTTGGAAGTGAAAGCAGTAAGTCATTGAAGTTCAAGTCAGTACTTTGTAGCATTTGAAGAGGAGGATGTGAGAGGCTAACATCTATTAGTTTGCACCATGTTTCATTTCAGCAATAAATTTTTTAAAAATCCATTCAATAAGAATTTATTGAGTGTCACTATGAGCCAGACTGCAGTAGAAGCTGAATTCAGAAGACAACACCTCATGTTCTTTCCTCCAATGAGGTCAAGTGAACAATTTTAATAGTTCAAAATGTTTTATTGAAGAAGTAGAAAAATCCATTAATGGATAAACATTTGGATGACCAGGTAAACGCAGAGATGACAATGAGTGTAGGTAATGAGGCATTGCTTCTTCCTAGTACTATAGAAGAAACTTAAGGAGAGGAAACAAGGAATGCGTGAATTATTAAGAGTCTTAACAATGACATTGAATCATATTAAGTGGACAAGAGGAAATGGAAACGATTTGTGTTCTATATTTAAATAGATGATTCTATATTTGAACAATATAGTCTACCATTCCAAAAATATTCCTTTTGTGCCTAAACCTCCATATTTGAGCATGTTACTAAGATTAGAGTTCTGAATGCACATGACACATATCCCTGAAGTTTTGACCCTCTACTCCTGGTTTAGGCACCAGATTTATGGTAAATAACTTGTGCCTTCTTGGTCACACTCAAGTCATTGGAGTTTCTCTTTTGGTGCACAATCTTCTGGCTTCCATACAAAAAACAAACAAATGAAGCCCAAAAAATTCCATTATGGATAGGCAGATTATGTAAATGATACATGAGTCAAAATTGTGTCCATCAAGCCCCACAAGGCCTGTGTTGGTGTCCATTAAACTCTGTGTGCTTCTTGGGAATTCTCTCCTTACATAGCTGTCCCTCTGGTTGTTTGCCTGTCATAAACAGCTGCTTCACTGGAGGTGGGGGCTTGAGTAAATCAAGAGGAAAGGAGCCAGTGATAGAGAAAGAAGAGGAAGACTAGAAATGTAACTAGTGGAACATGAAACAGGATTCATTTGAATTGAGAAAGAAGAGATTATATAGCCCTAGGGATAATGATCCTTGCAGCATCCTTCCAGGTAATAAGAACAGTTCTAGGCCAGAGTTTCTTAAGTTTTAGTGGTCCCAAGAATCACAAGGACACTTAGATAAATGCAGATTCCCCTACAGTACTAATTCAACTTTAATGTTTATATGAATTACCTGAGAATCTTGTTAAAATGCAGAGTCTATCTCAGAAGTTCTGGGGAGGGACCTGAGAGTCTGCAGTTCCGAAAGCTACTTGTCCAGGGACTGTATTTTGAGTAACAAGGGTAAGACAGCATTAGTCTTAAACTTTGTCGCACACTGAAATTACCCGAGTAGTTTTAAAAATCTTGCTATTTCTATTCCTACAGATTCCTATTCAATATGTATGAGGATTTTGAAAAGCTCCACAGGTCGTTTGAATGTACGGCAAAGTTGACAGCCACTGTGCTATAGATATTGATTTCATAGAATGCCCCAGAGTCCCCATCCCAGTCATGCCCAAGTGCTTCCTCAATGCCCTTTCATGGCCTTGGACCTACAGCCATGAGTATCCATGAAAAATGATTTTGGTCCTAGGAAGACACTGTGGATTATATAAATTTGATCATGTTAAGTAACAAGAAATCCTTGTTGTCTAGAAGGGGTACTGGGTGTGTTCACTGTGGAAAATCCCCAAAGCCTGGGGAATCGGTCAACCCTCTTGGATCGCTGGAATGTGAGGCTCTGCTTCTCCCTTAATGCCAGGGATCCCATCATATCCATTCAGCTGTGTAGAGAACTGTGGCCTCCCTCACACCCCAGAGAAAGAGGGAAATCTCCCCTGGCCTGTCTTTTAGAGGGCCTTGACATAGATGTACTTAAAGTACATGAACAAAATCAGAGATACTTGAGATGAATTTGGGCAAGCAAACCCAAAAGAGAGGCAATTCTACATTTATTACTGATGATGGAACATCTGAATAGTCTTGACATGCTGTCCTTGAATGTGCTGTGCTGCAAATTAGTGTCCTCACTACTGCATGCTCCACTTCACTGAGCACCATGGGTTGTACGTGTGGCAGAGTGGGATGCATGGCTACCACATGTGCTCATTGAGCTGCTCTTTCCAGTATCTAAAACTGTTTTATAACATTCCCTATTTTGCCAACTGGCTGGCTTACCGGTTTCAGAAGTAAGCAGTATAAGACAACGTTGAAGGAGTTTATTATTGGTGTGACATCCAGCAAGGACTGCCAGTGACTCCACAACATTCTCAACCAAGAGAGCCCCATATCTGCAGACACTGCCACCTTTGGTATAGCATCTTTTCTTGATTTTATAGATTCCCTGGAAAAACCATCATGAAAGGAGCTCCTAAAAGTTAAGGCCTTAGGCATTTATAAAAAGAACTTCATGTATGGGATGAGGATGTTTTCTACTGAATTTTTAAATTCAGTTCATGGGACCCCCTATAGTTAGAATGAGTTTCATGCTGAGATCTTATTTTTTTTTTTTCTGGAACAAGTTTAAAGCTGGAGTGGCAGATAATGAGAGTGCTTTAGCATGCACAACAACCCAGGAGTTAATGTCTCCGGCTGACATTATTTCCTTCTGAGCTAAATATGGCAGAAATGAAAAATAATGCTTGCTGCTTCTTTATAAGGTTTATCAGGGAAGGATAGTATTACAGGGACAAAATCAGATTCTCTCAGTCAATTTCTGAAATGTGTTTCATAATAAGCATTATTCTAATTTTGAATACTTGGGAAGGACTTAAGATGTTATTTGTTGTTTACTGCATGAATTTCGATAAAGCCATATTCTGTTCATAGTATTCTACCTGCTTGTTAAGTCTCAGCTAAAGGTCACCTGACACCCTGTAGTCAATTCTCTTTGAGCATGAAGGATTGAAAGGAAAGCTTGTCATGAAACACAAGGTCCCTTTCTGTACTGCCTGGTCTCAGTGAGATACTGTAAATAAAACATAGGTGAACTAAAACACAGATAGACAGATCTTTGGAGATGATCTGGAAGAAATATGGATAAACAAAGAATTGCTCCTGGGGAAGCTGGCAGGACACATCACCCCACCTTGTCTTAAGTATAACCCATAAGGAAACTACTTGTAGTTACACACCAGGTGCAGGGCAGCAAACGATTTCATAGAAGAGCTCATTTTTGGGGACTCACCACCTTGCTCCTCCTGCAACCCTGGAGTTAAAATGTTTATACAGAACAAAGCAAACACATACATAAACAACTAATAGGTTACATGATGTACAGTCAAGGCAAATGTTGTTAACCAGGGCTTATTTTGCTTTAGGTGGTGGGAAAAGTGGTATGACTGCCAAGGTTCCTGGTCCTTGGAGACTTTAGGTTCTGATTAACGCATGCTCATATCCATGACAAAATGTCCCAATGTACTTTCTAAGTATCTTCTAGTCTGAAACTGTTAAATCTTATAAGGCAAAATACCTTTTCCAGTTTTGCTCAAGTCTTTTTTTGAAAATGATAAATTAAAGAGTATGTTATTATTCATTAGAGTGCTGCGATTTTAAAGCCATGTGACCTTGTGTACCTCCTTGTCTGTTAAAATGGGTATACTTGCTTCTTAAGAGTGGTTGTGAGAATTAAATAAGTTAATCTATGCAAAGCACTTGGATAATATTGAGCACATAGTAAGTAATCAATAGATGTTAGTGCAAACCAGGCCAAAATAAAGAGTATTCAACAATTATATCAAACTTCCTCAATAAAATCTAGATACCGAGTGAAACGCAGTAGAGTTTGTTTTGTTATTTTCCAAATGGAAAGGGAGAGGCATGGTCAAGAACATTTCTCTGAGGTCTCTTGCTTTATTTTCTTTAGATTTGTCTTGATAGGTTTCAAGTTTATTGGTCAAAGCTTGTTTTCATGGAGGACCACATTGTCCTACACAAAAGTGAGAGGTGGAAAGCATTTCTTTGCAAGTGTGAATCATAGCTTTTCTTGTTCATTATTTGTTGATGAGCAAGATGAAATGACCCAAAAAAGTACCTTAGCCCTGTGCTTTCACTCCAGTAAAAGACAAATGTAGAACATAAGGATGGAAAACCCCCATAGGGAACAGGCCCTCCTTGGGTCTTCATGACTCCAAAACTGAACAGTTCAACATGGACAACCTTCCTCACACCTTCATCTTTTCTGGAAGCTAGGAAGTGAGAGATTTCTCTCATACTGTTTTCCATCTATTATTTCAGAAATGGTTTGGTGAACATTTAGCTAAAATTGGAAATGGGGGTTGCTGTAGAGAGCTGCAAATTCCTTGGGGGCTTAGGTTCACTGAGAAGGCTTGGTTTGAATTTGAATCACCTGCAAATGTCACTCCTGCGAATTCAGGGGGCTTGTTTCCTGGCTGGACCTGCCCCTCCGGGAGAGAAGAGTCAGCAATACATATTAAGTATCTCATTTTCATGGAGGAATTTTTTTGTTTAGAGCTGTATAACTCATTTCCAAAAGCACCCAAATAGTTTAAATTTTTATAAGTTTTGCATGCACCTATCACTTCCCTTGAATAGCTAAGTAAGAAAGGCAGGGAGGGTGGAAGGGAAGTTTTCCTGTGAATAGAGTGTTTGTGACCAGATTAACATTTTCCTGCTAGAATTGTGTGTACTCTTAGCTCTCAGAAGGTCCCAATTAGGCCTGACACATTGCCATCACAGCGCCCTTGCTCCCTATAACAACCGTATGAAGCTCAGTTGGTGCTTGGTGAGTTTTAAAGTAGTTTTCACAATCAGTGTAGGTGGACAGATTCCCACCTCACCACCCCCCTACATTCCCCCAGCCCACTGCAAATTCCTATCACAACATCCTGCTTAGAAATATGCCAGCTCCAGACACAGTTGGTATTTATTTGTCAATAATTGAATAAACCTGATACACAGAAGACTCTCCTGACTGGATGGGAAGAATCACAGTGAAACATCATAGACTTTGTGAAGCTAGTCAGAAGTTATGAGAAAACAGCCACTTGAAAACTTCAAGTTTGAAATATGTCCAAATTAACTCACATAGTTCATATCTGATGAGAGCTCCAAACAGGAAGCCAAAGCGAAAATACCATTCATGAAGCCATTATGTTTCCTACATGATATCAAAAATATTCGTGCTCCACTGAGTCTCTCTTTGTATTAATTTGTTATTTTGGCATTTGAGGAATGCACAGAAATGCATATAAACACACAGCATGATCCATTCATCAAGATTCTCCATTATGAATCCTTCGCCAACCAAGACAAATTTCTACTCATTTGTTCATTCATTTATTTCAGCAACCTTTTACTGAACTCTTAGCAAAGTCCAGACTATTCCAGTCCATGGGGATACACCTTTTTTGTTGTTGTTTGGGTTTTTTTTGTATTTTATTAATTTAGATCTCTAAATTAAGGGGATATGTCTTTGAATAAGCACTCATAATACTTACCTTTTACCACAGGAGAGGTAAAAGGTATTGACTATTTACAAATAGTAAAAAAGCAAACAAGAAAATAGTAGGGGTGATAAGTGCTGAGTGATAAACATAATCAGTGATGTCCTAGGGAGCACATAGGGGCTATGTTTGGATGCGTGGTCAGAGGAGGCTTCTTCATACTAAGAGGAGCATGCTATGTGTGCACCTGGGCTTGCCAGGCAGAGGGAACAGCCAGTGTAAAGGCCCTGGGGTGGGAACAAGTTTGGGCACATACAAGGAACAGGAAGGAGGTAAAAGTACCAGGAGCACAGTTGCTAAGGCAGATAGTAGGGAATGAAATCCAAGAAAGTTGGGCAATTGCTAAGGGAGGCAAGACATCATAGGCCAGGTGAGAAGTTCGGATTGTACTTTAAGTGCTATAGGAAGCCATTGGAGGGTTTCAAGCAGGGGAGTGACATGATCTAATCTATATTTTTAAATAATTACTTTGGCTTCTCTGTGGAGAACAGACTGTGAGAAGCAAGAGTGACAGCAGGAAGGCCAAGTAGGAGTCTACAGCAGTAGTTTACATGAGAGATCATAAAATTTGGACTATGTTTGTGGCAGTGGAGATAGAAAAAAATATATATAAAAGAAATAAGGCATGGTTTTGAGGTAGTCTAATATTCTACCTTGTAATCCAGTGCTTCTTCACTTTGTAGAATCCCATACATTACAGCATGCATTCATTTATTCTATCATTTAATAATAGTTTATTGTACACTTATTATGAGCCTGAGGAGAACAAGGTCATGACATCACCATGAAAAATAAATTTCATCACAGTTTCCAACAATTTTGCTGAGTCATAAACACCAAACCACTTCATCCTAAAAACCAGTTCTGAATGAGATACTATTTTCTACTAAAGTCTCACATAGAGAAAGCATTTAGAAAATGGAAGATTAAAACTTAAAGCCATTTATTTATTTTTGTTGTTGCTGTGATTGCCTTTGGCGTCTTCTTCATAAATTCTTTGCCTAGGCCAATATCTAGGTTTTACAACATTTTCTTCTAGAATTCTTATGGTTTCATATCTTACATTTAAATCTTTCATCCATCTTGAATTAATTTTTGTGAGTGGTGAGAGATATGGATCCTGTTTCAATCTTTTGCATGTGGCTACCCAATTTTCTCAGCACCATTTATTGAACAGGGCTTTTTCCCCCCAGTGTATATTGTTGTCTGCTTTGTCAAAGATCAGTTGGTCGTATGTGGATGGGTTTATTTTCTTTTTTAACTGGAAAATATTTTAGGACCATGATCTGGGTGCTAAGTATACCTTGCTACTGGTATGATCATTGGCTTTAGGCATTTTCAGGAGACAGAACTAGATTTAAATGAAAAGATTGAGCACCTTGATAGTTTGTACCTTTATTTTCACGCGGTGTTCTCTTTGTGAGGTGTGTCTGTGTTCAAATTTTCCTTTTTTTCAGGGACACCAGTCATATTGGATTAGGGCCCCACCCTAATCCAGCAAGACATCTGCAATGGCTTTACTTCCAGAGAAGTTCCTGTTTTAAGGCACTTGGTCTTAGGACTTCAACGTATGGATTTTTATGGGACACAATTCAACCCATAACACCCAGCAATCTATTTCTTTCTTAACATTGTGTAACAACTACAAATAATGTGTGTTAGTAGTTTGCTAAGCAGCCTTCTGAGTTTTTTTTTTTCCTCTTTTATTTATTTGGTGAGTATACAGCCATTACACAAGTTGTTATACTTCTGAGGCAGAGACTGGTGATGGCCTACTCACTGTTCATCTTCATCTTCCTTACTAACAAAATATTATGGAGGGACAGAAGTATGCTTGGCTAAAAGATGGTATTTTTTTCACCTTCCTTTGCATTTATGTGTGGGTAGTGGGCTATAAGACAACTTAGATGAGCATTTCCCCCCATCTCTTTCCTTTTCTCTGCTTGGAAGCAGATGTGATGGCTGGAGCTCCATGCCACTCTTATGAACATGAGACAATCTTAAGATAGAAACCACAGGTCAAAGATGGAAAAACAGAAAATCAGAATAAGCCTGTATTTCTTAAGCCAAATTGAGGTAACTATACTAGCCCTGGATTCCCTATCTCTAGCTCCCTTTTATTTGAAAGAAAAAATAAAGCTCTTAGTGTGTTAAACCACTCTAACTTTGGATTTCTTTTACTATCAGCTAAACCTAATCCTGACACAAACAAATTAAGTAATACTTTTAAACCCATATTTCTCAATTCATCAATTTTATAAGTGAAATGGAATATATCGATTTCTCCCATGAAAGATGAAAAAATCAGCACATTTTCCTTATCCTCTTCTCTCTAACCCTCATTCATCAATTGGATACATCCATTTGCTGACACAGTCTGGATTTCATCCCAATCCACAACCATCAAATCATTTATACATTATTTATCTTTTATTTCAAGAATCTTATAATAGCATGCCGTGACATTTTAACTCTATTTACCCCAACTGTCTTAAATTCTTCTATGTTTAATTGAACTTAATGTTTGTTATAATTTCCTTCATACAAATGACTTCTTCATTTATGATTTAATCTTTTATTTGGCTTTAGTCTATATTAGTGTCATTTAGGATTAGATTTGTTGCAGGTGTTTGAAATCAGAGAATAACTGAGGCTTAATCAAGATAGGAGTTCGTTTCTCTCTCCCAGAAGAGGTCTGGAAGCAGGCAGGACGGGGCTGAAAGTGTGGCTCCATGCAGTCCTCAGAGAGCCAGGCTGCGGGCACTCTGGCCTCAGTGCCAGAAGGAGAGTCAGCAAGGGCTTGCCTCTTCCCAAGAGCGCTCCCTAGAAGCCCCACACAGCACCTCTCATATTCCTTTGGCCAGAACCCGGTCAGTGTGGCATCAGCGGGGCAGAGAGGAAAGCGAAAGGTGTAGTTTTCAACCCGATGGCTACGTGCCTGCTGAAATTCAGGGTTCCGTCTCCTAGTGGGGCAAATCGCAAGCAGACGCTGACACAGTCTCCATGTATACATTCCACATGAACTCTATGCAAGTTGTATATCCTCAGTCCTTGAAATTGGGAGAATATTTCCTTTTTCCTTTATAAATAATGACTTATAGAATTGACAAGGAACACTTGCAAACCATTTTTTTATTACCACTGCATCAGCACATCTGCATTCCCCTGTGCCGGCCAATCCTGCTGAGATACCCGAGGCTGAGATTCTTCTCTGAGTGGCTGGTGATTTGTAATTACATCAAGATGCTTAAGGATTCTTCCTTCTTATTGAATTAAGCAATGAATTCTCTATTAATTTTACTGAGGTTATTGTTTTGTTTTGTTTTTTTTTAGTACAGATTCGTGTGTCTTTTATTTCTGGAAAATTTTCTTATAATCTAACTAAATATTTTTGTTCCTTTTTTATTTTCTCCTTCAGAAACAGTTTGAACATACTGGGTGTCTATTGTGTGTCCTTCATGGAATTATTTTTACATTTATTTTATATAATTGATTTTCCACTGCTTTGTATGTGGCTTCTTTGGGGTCTTAACATCATTGACTTAATTTTCCATTACACATTCTGTGTCAGATATGGTTTTCAAATTTCATAACAAATTTCATTTTTCTCCTTAATTTCCCTCATCAGCTCTGACAGCTTATTTTTTATATTATTCTGAGTCCTATCATTTCGTTTTGTTTTTATTTTGGAACTGCTTGCCGACATGTTGCAGGACTAGTACTAATAGCTTTATTTCTGAACAACTTGAGAGTAGATTGCAACACGATGCCTGTCAGCTTGAATACTTTAGTATATATGTCCTACAAACTAGGACATTCTCCTACATAATCCCAATACAACCATGAAAATCAGGAAGGTAAAGTTAATATGGTACTATAACTTACAAACTCCGTTTGAGTCTCACCAATCATTGCAACCTCGCGAGTCCTTTCTAGCAGGAGGCTTCCATTCAGTTCCCACACTGAATTTAACTGTTCTACATCTTTCGTTGCCTTCTGGATGGAATTCTTCTTGTGTTTTTTCTTGACTTTCACAGCCTTGACACTTTTGTAGATTACAGGCTGAATGGCCCTCATTTTGGGTTTGTCTGATCATTAAGCTTAGGAATTTTGGCAGGAATATCACAGAAAAATGACAGTGTGTTCTTTCCATGCATCTTATCACATGGCAGGTGGTTGCAATTTGTCCCACTACTGGTGAAGTTACCGTTGACCGCTTGGTTAAAGAGGTGCCTGCCAGATTTCTCGACTGTCTGTACAATTACTATTATTAGGTTGAGATATTCTGAAAGTGTGAAATATCGCATTTCTCTTTAACTTTCTCCCACAAATTTTAGCATCACTTGACATTTCTTGGCTGAATTGTTACAACGATTCATCAATTGTAATCCATGGGGAAAAAAAGCATTCTCCACTCTCCATTTATATATTCATTTACTTATATCAGCATAGACTCATAGATTTCTATTTTATGCAACAGTATTGTTATTTTCTTGCCCAAATTGTCAGACATGGCTGGTGAGAGCCCCTTCATCCTGGTTTCCACATCATTTTCGCATGTCCTCATCCTCATTTTGAGCACTTCCTCACTTTCTGGGACAAGGTATCCAGACTCATCTTGCACCTTCCCTGCCCCAGCTGGAATCAGCCATTTCTCCAGAGTCTGTTATTTATTTATTTATTTTTGTATGTAAAAAATGATATTTGACAATAAACATATAACGCTTTTGTCATTAAAATATTTATAGTACTTCATTTAAAAGTAAAAAGGATTGGTATTCAAACCAGAGAGTTAATAGTTAATATTCAGCATGCTGAAAACAAAACTACAGCAAATAACTCAGAGGAGATCGGGCGCGTTCAGGGTGGTATAGCCGTAGACTACCGCAAATAACTCAAAACAAAATAAGCCAATTCTGCCAATGTTTGCATGCCAATGTCCATGTTTCTTTACTTTCCATGTCAAATTAAGAAAGATGTATCAATATGGGCTTTTAAAAGTGAAGCATTTTGCATGGATATTGACCAGCAATCCTGGGCATTTGTCGAAGCAAAAGAAAGAATTGTTAATATAACAAGGGATAGAACTTTACTTTGTCCCCAGCACAGTATTTGGTGACTCCAGTGCAGGAAGGTGCCTTCTACTTTCAAACAAACTTACAAAGAACCACCTCCAGATTCAATACCAATATCCATAAAGAAAGCCCTCACGTGAGAACAGTGTCTGCCTTTCACGATCTGCTGATTCCGAGTGTTCCTCATTAAGCTGTCATCCCCTGGCAGCTTCCATTAGTTAACCGTGTCAAAAATGATATTTAAATCCAATTTATTCAGCTCCAATCTACTAATTGTGGCAAGATCAGAATGGAGGTGTTTGGTTTTGCCCATTTACGCTTTTCATCTTCATTACAAAAATGTGGTCAAAAGAAGGTGGCCTTGCAACACTCCGTAGAGCAACGGTGTCTGCACTGTACGGTTCGTTTGGAAAAAGCAGGTATCAGCCATTTCTTCTGAAAACAGAATGAGAATAAGAGGATGTTATATTAGCCTTTGCAATTATTAGCCAACAGAGGGTGAAGCCAGTTTAGAGAACCAAAGCTAAATATCAGGGATATTGAATAAAGACCAGTAAAGTTAAACCCTGAAGTAACAGAAACTTTTCTAGACTCCACAGCCAACATCATTAGGATTTACACATCACTATTTGAGTTTAAGATGCTGCCCAAAGGTTAGGAGAAAGTCAGTCAATTCTCCTGCCATCCCTGAGGCCACTTTCTTCAAGACGCCCTCCCTGATATGCATAGATACTATTAATATAAATCTTCCTTTCTTTGATTCTTGTTGCCTTTGAACACCTCTTTACTGTCATTACATTGCATTATAACTTGTTTATTAAACATCTGTCTTCCCAGAGAGATTTAAAATTCCCCATAGGTAAAGATGAAGTTTGATTCATGTTTCTTTCCCCGTTGTAGAGCACAGAACTTGGCACATAGTAGGTATGCCAAAATGCAATTTAAACAAATCTTTTCTTTCTCAATGTTTCCTTAGTACAGTTTTGTCCCTCTAAATATGCACTTATTTTACTCTATTGATTTATGGAGTAAACATATTTATCTCCCCCATTGAATTGTTATCTTTTTGAGGACCAGATTATATTCACCTTCCCCCTAATCTGGTACATGACTAATATTTTTTTCAATGAATCAAATTAATAGCTTTATTTTTCTTAAGATTTTAGAAATAGTATCCATTTACATCGTGTTCTTTCATCTAGTGATTCCTTCAGACAAAAATAGTAATGATTCTTTTTGGATGGGTTAGAATAGGTTATTGATGGTGGAACTCTCTAGCAAAACAGAGGGCATACTTTAAGAGGACTGTATAAATATTTGCACCTTATCCACACTCTGGGTTTTCTACTGATTGGCACCCTTACACCCCTGTGTAAGGGAGGCACCCTTACCATGCATTGTTGACTCAGAAACTTCAGATTGAACCCTGTGTGGGCAGTGCCCTGGGGAGGTGGGCAGGAGGGAGAAGGAGGGAGACCTTCCAGCTTCTGAGTACAGCGCTGGGGTTCTGTGCACCTGCCCCAAACCTGAGACCCCTTCCCTAAGCCAGATCGGGTCACTGTGGCTAAATAAGTGATGTTGCTCCTCTCCCGTCACCCAAATACTCACAGCTGCTCTTTTGTGATTTTCTTTTCTTTCAGGGCTGCTCTTAAAATTCCCTTGGGCAGACTTGCTTGACTTGTAGAGTTGGAGAGCTAGAAAAATTGTTTGCCCCAGCCTTGCTTCATCCCAAATTAGCCCACCAGTCAGGTCCTGGCATAAATTAATAGGCAGTTTCAGGTCTAACAATGAAAATTGCAAAACGATTTTTCAATTTTTAGTGTGCTCTCTCGGATAATTATAGTAATCACGATTGAGTGTGTTTTCCCAGGGCCAAGTGCGCGCTCTCTCTCTCTCTCATATATATATATATATATATATATATATATATATATATATATATATATATATATAAAAGCTGGCTTCTAGCTGCATAAATTTTTGTATACATACACATCTACATATTCTCATTTAATAATTAAAATCACCCTGTGAGGTAAGCTCTATCACCCCTATTTTACAGCTGACAAGATGGAGGTCCAGAGTGATTAGCTAGCCTAAGAATACTCAACTAGTAAGTGGAATCTCAGTATTTTTGACGCCAAAGCCATTGCGTTTCCATGTTTCTAGGTCGCCATCTAGGGATGACAATGATGCTTGAAGTGCAGAGCGTTTGGGGCTTTTGCCATATCCTCAGGGTGGGGCAGATGCAGGCAGGGCAGGAGGGTACGAGCTTTGAGTCACTGATCCTGTCCTGGTTCAGGGAAAGCTGCGCCTGCCTTAGACGGCCAACCTTTCTGAAGGTTGCCCAGTGGCAGCAAGAGGTGCCGATCTTCTGGCATTCCAGGGCTGGCTTTGCCGGGGCCCGCCAGAGGGCTTAGGGGCACGTCTCTGAAAGCTGTGCAGCATCCCCACTGCCGCCAGGGCGCCCAGGCAGCCCGCTGTTGTGAGCTGCTCGGTTTAAAGCGGTTTAAAGCGAGTGCCGGAGAATCAGTCAGGTGGTTTCAGGGTGTTGCTAGGGGGCGTGGTGTACACGCGAGATCCTGCAGGAACCGCTGTTGGTGAGGAGCTGGGCTGCAAGGCCTGGGAGCACCTGCGGGTGTGGCCACCGCCGGGAGCAGCTTCGCCAAGGGGAGCGGCGTGCCGGTGGGTGCTGCCACTCCGTGGTGACAGCCGCCGAGCCTGTTCCCACTGCGTAGAGCGGAACGTCCCAGGGAAAGGCGAAGCCGCTTGGCTTCCCTAAGTACAATTCTCTGAGCAAACAGATCATTTCTTCATTAAGTTCGATGGAGCCTCACATCGATTACAGAGACTCCAACTCTAACCGGCCTCTTGAAGTGTGAAGGGCCGAGAAGGTGGTTCCAGACATCTGCAAGCCCACTTCCCGTCGTGAACGCCGTAAACGTGCCGTAAAACCCAAGCCGGACGTGAAGATTTTTAAAGATTAGCACATTCGGTCCCGTTTATTGAGCATTTACAACTTACAGTACAAGGCACTTAACATATGTTGTTTACCCCAAATCTAAGAACTAGTATTGTCCCCATTTTGCAGATGAGGAAAGCGGAGCTCAGAGAGGACAACCATGCTGTCTGAGGGGGCAGGGATTTGCATATGGTCTATGAATGCTGGCGCTGCAGGTCCCCGGTCCTGCAGGTCCCCAGGTCCACTCACACTTTGAGTAGCAATCCTCCAATTTTACACAAGGAGAAACTAAGGCCAGAGAGGGAGTGCCCTCTTCCTCCAGGGCACCAACACTTGCCTGCGGTGTCTAGACTGCTGACCCCATTTGACCTTGGCCAGAGCTGGTCCAGGTGGGGGTGTGGACCTTGGGCTTTGGCTCAGACTTGGCTCTACTCCACCCTCTGTGTGGACTACATGCTTGTCTCTGCAGCTGGACCAAGCACCTGACCACCTGGTACCTTCCTTTCCCTTAGGGACACACATAAGATTCACTTTCAGAATTACGTTGATGTTTAATGAGAAGTTATTTAGTAATGTGCCCAAAGAGATGCTTCTAAAAATGTATATATGTGTATGTCTATATATAGGTAATGATTCATGTGGTGGAATAGAGCAAAGGCCAGGATTGAGAGCTTGCTAAATACCACCTGAAAGCCAGGGCATGATACCAGCTAAGAGGAGGCTCTCAGAATATAGATGCTAATGAATTTATTTTTTACCCTGAAAGCCAGGCCATAGTGTGGGGGCAAGTGACAGTTGAGCCCTTGTCAATGAAATCATGGCAGAATCTGTTCCTATTACTGGGCTGCAGAAAGCAGACAGTGATGCTGACTGTTGGGCTGACACACTTGCTGAAGCAGCCCATTGGACTGGAATCTTCTGGTGAGGATGGAATGCCCTCTGCCCAGTTCTGTGATGCCTCCACACAAACTAAAGAAATTCTGCTTATCCAAAAGGACAAGAGGTAGGCTGAGTGTCCCCCCTAAATGGAAAGGAATAATAAAGCCTTCAGCCAGGGAGCAGGGCAGTGCTGTAAAGTCACCTGGGAGGGCCCAAATCCAAGAGACAGCTTATAATAAGGTGACATGTCAGGATCTGGGCTCTTGCCAGACTGCGGCTCAAAGGAAGCCTCCCTCAGCGCCTCGCCAGAAAGGACAGCTTCAAGCTCACTCATTAAATTGTGTGAATGCTGCAGGTCTCAGCCGCTATAAGTCTGTCATTCTCTGCAGTTAACCTTCCACTTGCACCATGGAGATGAGAGAAGAGTCACTTAACACAGTCATTAAATAAAAGGAAATCTTTATTATTATTATTACTCTCCATGAGGAAAATCAGCTCACATCTTTGGTGCATTCGGATGGCCCATGCGTGAGGGCCACCTGCCTTGCTCCCTGTTTTCGACGATTCTCAACAGCTTGGCATGCTAATCCCTGTTACTTCTCTGGAACACAGGTCGAAATGCACTGTGGGACGGATTTGGTTTCCTTGTCAGCTAATTAAGTTTTAAAATAGACCCACTGGATTTCATTTTCAGGACAATAATTACTTGTTGAAGTAACACACCTATTTCTAATTCTGTATGGCTTATTATTTTAGCTAAGTGGAGAAAAAAAGGCAAAAGAAAAAAAAAAGCCCACATCAGGACAGTTGAAGAAGCAAATGGGCTTAGTAGCACATAGCTTAAGAGGTGACAGGTGAGCGGGAGCACCTGGAAGAGAGCTTGTCAGGTGCTGAGGACAGCGGGCAGAGGTGGGTCAGTCTTTACAGTGTTCACGCCAGTGTTCAGGAGGTGCTATGGACCACCACGACCTATTTCTGAGGATGGGGTCTAGGAATTTGCATTTAAATAAACACCTCAGAGGAACTATGCAACAGAAGTTTGACGACCACTACCTATTACTTGCAGTTTAAACCTGCCTTCTTGAAATAGTAGAGTGTTAAGATGGGAGAGGCCTTAAAGGTGATTTCATAGCCCAAGAACCCTAAGTCCAGGGAGGTTAAGTGATTGGCACTTCAGAATGGCAGCTCTTATTAGTCATCCATTGCATGCGTCCTCGACTACATTCCTGTTCTCCATGGCTTGTTCTGGTCTCTAAACTGCAGAATTCAGAGAGGTAGGGGAGGTCACATGAATGAACTGCAAACTTTCTTTTGACATATATGTATATATATATTTGTTTAGGATAATTTTGCCAGCTGTGAATATTCAACTAATTTAAGCCATTCCTAGTTAGCATTTTAAGCTCAGGTTCCAATTTTTCAAATAGCATATGATTCAATCATTGAAAGGAAGTGAAATGTATATTTAACAATCTGGTGATCAATGGATACATTTTTTCTGCATAGAAATGGCTTTCCATTGTGATCCTCTAGAAGCTCATTATTCATTTCTTTATTTATATTTTATTAATGCATAATAGATGTACACAGTTTGAGGGCACATATGATAATTTAATGTATTCATATAATTTGGAAGGCTCAAATAAGTGTACTTGGGATATCCATCACCTTGCATATTTGTCTTTTTCTAATGCTAGAAACATTTCAATTATTCTCTTCCAGCTATTTTGAAATGTACAATAGATATTGTAAACTATAATCTTCCTACTACTGATCTATCCAACACTAGGTCTTACTTCTTCTGTCAAACTGTATTTTTGAACCCATTAATCAACTTCTTAGAAGTTCATTTTGACATGGCTTGTGGTACGTGAATTTAGGTAACAATGGAGCACACAATATGTGCTGACCACTGTAAGCATTTTACACTCATTTCATTTAGTTCACAACAAAAATGGGACTGGTACTCTTATTAATCTCCATGTCTCAGATGAGAGAACAAATGTGGAGACAATAAGTTACCTGTCAAAGTTGACTCACCTGACAAGCAGAGGGTTTGGGAGTTTGAGTCCTGCCAAGTCAGATCTCAGAGTTCAAGTTTTTAAGCCCACTTTGTGGAACCCACCCAGTGTCCCCTCCTACATCTAATGACGTCACAGAATGCAGACTTCAGAGCATCTCGCCCTCAGTTCGGTGTTGGGCATTTTAAAAGGGTTTTTTCTGTGTTTGTTAGCCAAAGGAGAAGCCACATGCAGATTGAGCAGCCACCCTTGGGTGAGAATTGTGTCGAATGCAAATCACCCCATCAGCTGTCCTGAGGCCCCAGCTCCAGAGCGGTGATAGCTCAGATTAGTAGAGAAAACACACAAGCCGAAGAACAAGTCTGGGAAATGGGAAGCCAGGAGAGACAGAGGGATCGAATGTTCCAGAAGGAAGCCTCTGAAATGTTTCAAGTATTCAGTCTTAGAATGTGCCACGGGGTCTTTCTTTTAAATCCATGTAGTTTCAGAAAGTAGCCACGCCATGTGAAGAACACCTGGCACCTGTGCCAGCCTGAGCAAAGGCAGCTGGTGGAAAAGGAAACGTGTCTACAACATTGGCTTCCAGAGCATCACACTGCCACCAGGCTCTCAATGCCACCTTCTCTCAAGCCCGGCTTGCTAGAGAGAGGGAGGAAGTTGCCCTGAAGCCAGAGAAGGTGCCCCCTCTTCAAATAACATCTCCTCCAGCCTGGCAGGGATGACAGCTGCTTTCAAACACAATGGTGCCCTTTCTGTTTTGTGATTTTTAATTTTAGAAGTAATTTATAACCTCATTCTTCTGATAATTGAAAGAATTCTATTAAAATAAATATGAATATAATAAAACTCATTATTTCCCCCACAAACCTACTCAACCATATTCATTTCTCAGAGAATCACTGTGCCACATACCCATTTGCCTGGCGGTCCTCCTCCCTTGGAAGTCTGTAAGTCTGTCCTCTCTTCTTCCTTCCATCTGCCACCGTTGGGTTTTGTGTCCTATTGTTTCCCATCAGATTCTCTGTGTTGACTGCCTTCTTTGCCGAGTGGATGGTCATGTGTATGAGGCTTGCGAGTAACCTGAAAGACAAATTCATTCAAATTCAAACGTTAGAGGTATGCAGTGGAAGCTCCCCATGAGCCTCCCAATAACTTATGCACAAGTCTGATTTGAGCCATGGCTGACGGCTTCCATCTCTTGGTGTATGAGGTTGTTGACAGTGGAGAGGAAGGCTGGGAAAGGCTGCATTCGGGCTGAACCCTGACGTATGGGTAGGAATTTCAAAGAGGGAATTGTCTGATACATTTGCTGTTAAATGGTGGACAGCTGAACTAAAGGCGGGGAGCGGAGAGGAGAAAGGGATGAAAACAGCATGCCATTGAAGGACAGACCCTGAGACTGGGAGCAGACTCTTGACCCAAATGTGCGTTTCCTAAACCCCAGCCTGCCTCCAGGGAACACCAGTGAAAATCTAAAAGGAGTGTGGAGTAACCGCTCGGCAACTGTATGTGTTTTATGGGGATCTTAACTACAAAGAAATGCTCTTCTGAAAAAACCCCGGTGTCTGGCTGGTAGGAACTTTGCCTGGTTGACTTGTTCATACTCCCATTTATTGCACACCTTATTATGTTAAGCAGCTCCATTTGGGACCATCCAGTCTTGCTTTAAAGCCACTCCAGATTTAAAACCAAATAGTTTCGTTGAACAAGCTTTTATTCTAACAAAGATATACTGGTTCTGTGTATCCTGAATCTTTCAAAGGAATAATGACGTAGCACCGGGGCTCTGCTGACTGTTTCAGCAAGAGGCAGAGTTTCTATTAGAGATTTTCCTCACAGCAGTCCCTTGTATCAGACACTCCATTTGCATCTTAGAGCAATTTTCCCTCTGATTACCAGCTTGAACTGAGGGAGGATGAAAGGGTGCAACTGAATCATCCTTCTAAATGCAATGTGTTAATGAAGCCCAGCTCCTTCCCTCTTCCCTTCTCATTTCATTGGAACACATAGCTGCAGGATTGAGATTTATGCTTTGGGAACAAAGAATGAGGGTTTTTCCAAGCACTTGCCAAAATGCTGAAACCAAATACTTTTCAATGAAAAGTACACTGTTGTGCTTGTTTAAGTGCCATTCATAGGCAATAAGCAAATTACCACAGGATAAATATGTTTAGTTTCTGATTCCTGATTTGTAGAAAGACTGTTAAAATATAAAACAATATATACCACTGACCGATCCACTGGGAAATTATACAGCTCTGTAAAACACATTAAAACATTGTATAATAGTTATTTCAGCAAGGCTGTGTTTGCAGGCTGAGATACTGGGAGGGCAAGGATAATACCTTACAATTAGATGAATTCACCAAGAGATTTTAATTGGCATGGCATGCCACGCATCAGCCTCATGGAATCATGCTAACACTCCTCCCTGCTGGGGTTTGCTCCACTTGGGAAGCTATCATTAGGTGCCCTAGCAGAACTCCTAGAACCCTCGAGGAATACTGCTAGCATCACCCTTTGGGCATATAATGCAACTGAAGGTTATTATAACAGAAAAGTAAAAGCTGTGTTTGCTGGGGTAGGTCAAGATAGAAACAGTTAAGGCAATTTGGATTTTCTTTAGAACTGCAAAGGCCTTTGTTACCCTTGGAACAGTTTTTCTGGGCATGGAAGGATATAAGTGACAAAGTTGGACGTAAGAGGCAGCTGCGACTATGTTGTGTTATGTGGGTTGCTTTCAAAATAGACTCAAGTAAGTTAAAATGTGAGCATAGTTAGGCAGCTTCTCCAAAGTGATCACTTCAGGCCCTTAAAAAACTCAGACAGAAGCATGCTGCTGGGCGTCTGATTTATATCTGCTGATGAACTTGTGAAGTGGAATCAGAAATCATTGTAAATGCTTTTTGGTAGCACTTCTGTTTTTTCTTTCTTTTTTTTTTCCCCCAGTCTGTGTCCCAGGCTGTGCTGAACCAATGAATTCTGAGAGTTCTAGGCTCTTCACAGTAAGACTACTGTGAAGTAGTCTTAAAGGCGAAGCCTTCAAGGGGCTTGTGGATTTTAGAAGTTGGGACAGAAAGGTGGGAAGGTTTGGAAAGGAAAGAGGAGGACGTGGGAGAGACAGAGACAGCAGCAGAGGGCCGGGTGTGGTCCGATGCATGCTTCCTAGCACACAGGGGCACCTGCTCTAACCGCCCTCCTCCTCCTCCTCCCTCTTCCTCCTTAGAAGCATTTCCTTGCTCAGTGCTTGGTCATGTAACAAATAGAATCACAAAAAGTCTATGCCTGGACTCTACACAAGTTAACAATTTGGGACATACACACCGCAAATAAATATTAATATATGACTTCCTGACCACAGTAATGCACAGTAAAAGCTCTAAACCAAGTATTAAATAAGACATTGTGTGCCTACCTGCCATGGGTTGTTGAGTGGGAATATTTGGGATTAATATTTCTTCTCTCTCTCTCTTGTTTTAAACACCCCTAATGAGCCCCAAAATTCCATGTATTGGCTCATATAGGAACATTGCAGACTGTCTGGAGAAGTATATTGTATTAAAAAAAGATCTGCAAAGGTGAACTATAAATCTCAATGCTAGCAGAGCATTTTAAAGTAGAAAGAGAATCCTAGGAAGTCGCCCTCTTATATTCTCATAATGAAGCACTGTAGTCAGATATCTCCTTTTGACTGAGATCACACAGCCACTTTAGATAAAAGTCCAGGTGTCCTGAAAGTCCTTGCTAATCCTGGTGGACCACCAGAGTGGTATGCCAAAGACACATGAGATTTGCTCAAATCCACAGGGAAGAAAAACCTGCATGTAGAAGAGGATTGGAAAAGAAACTGATCTGCTCCTTCATTGCCGTGTTCATTCTGAGTTGAGTTCAGTTTACGATGACTTGTGGGTAGAATGCTGCAGAGGAGAAGAGAATTGGGGTTCAACATGCAGATCTGCTTGTCATCTACGCACTGGAGAGAGCCAGGCTCCCTGGGTGTAGACAGATGAGTTAGATTAATAAACAAGGAGCAAATCAACAGGGTCTGTGCTGCTTGAGCAAAATGCTCTGACTGTGAGGGGGCAATCAGAGGAAGATGAGGTATCCCACATATTCTGAAAAGATTCTTGAGCCTTTCTCTGTTAGATTAGACTATTCCTCAACATACATTCACTCCTTCCCACCACCGTTCCGCTCTGCTCCTCCTCCCTTGGGAAAGTATTTCCTCACCGTGTTAAGCACAGCCATGTGGCTTGCTTCGGCCAATGGGACGTGAGAAGAAGTGACTGTGTGTCAGTTTGGAGCCTCAGCTCAAGAGACATGGTATGTTTCCACTCATTCCTCTGAGAGATTTGAACATTGGGCACGAGATGAACACATAGCTGCTGGTCTCAGAAGAATGAAAGACATGGAGCAAACCTAAACAGAACTGTAGCTCAGAACCGAGATGAGTCAAGCCCCGCCAAGTTGAGCTGAACCCAGCCTCCCTATAGCTGTGCGAGTGAGGAGGAGATGTGCGTGGTTCTATGTCACTGTGATTTTTGGCATTTGTGGACTGATATGCCTTCCCTGCACTTTTATCCCAACCAAATGAGTGAGGTCACCCCCATCATACTTTTTTAGTCTGCCGTGCTCATGTCTATACAGCACCGATCATAAGCTATTGTATTTTCATTATCGTGTTATTGATCTCTTTATGCCTTTCACTCTTCTCTAAATTCCTTGGGGGTAGATAATATATCATATTTATGTTTCCATGTCAGGACTTAAAATTGCATTGCATATAATAGATGTTTAAAATGTTTATTGAAAGAAAGAGTAAATGAAAAATTACATTTCTAGCAGTACTGATAATTAGATAAGTTGACTGACCCTCCTACTCAAAACAACTAAAATTGCTGAATAAAATAGGGGAAAAATTTATGTTTCAGCAGGGAAATAGCCCTAAAAGTCAGAAATGAGGAGAAAATTGAGAACCGAGAGAGATCATCCAAGCAATGATGTCAACTTTTGCCCTGGGAGCAACTGCCAAAGCCAGATGACTGAGCTTTTCCTTTAATCGACAGGGTGAACTATGACATGGTACCCAGGACAGGAACCAAAGCCTAGGGCCCACTCACAGTAGGGTGTAGAAAGGTGTCACTGATTAACTCTGACATCACCTGGCATTCGATCCTAAATTTAAGGGTGAGCAAGAACTTTGCATGTCCAAAATCTTGCTATTCAGTAGAAGTGAAGAATTCTCCCCTAATGAATTCACAGCTAAAAACGGGCTCCTATATGTTTAGACAGCACCCAACTCATGCTACCACAATGGTCTACTGTATCTCAATTTACTCTTAAATTTTTCTTAGGTTCATATGCCTCCAGGTGCACAGTAGAGACAAATTCAAAATTTCTTTGAAGAACCCATCTCCAACTCTGGCCATAAGGAATCCCTAAAGTACAAAATATGAGGTCATAGTGAAAATAAAAAATATATATATATATACACACACACATGTATACACACATGTATACACATACATAAATGAAGCAGGCCGCTATGAGTGACAACAGAGAAAACAGCAGAATCAGACCCACAGACTTCAGATAATGCAATTATTAGCAGTAATATAAGTCATTATGTTTAACATTTTTAAAGAAATAAAAAAGGGGTTGAAAGATTGAATGAAGATAAGAGGGAGAACTGATTTGGGTAGATGGATTGGTGTCACCGAAAATCCAGATGACCACAGTGTCATTAATTGATTATTTAACTAATTCAATAATATTTATTGAGATTCTAAAATATGTCAGGCAATAAGATAAGTAGGCAGGATGAATAGTGGAATTGGGAGATCATACTGGTGTCATGGGGCTGATCCCATTGGATGGCTTTGGCTTTTTTAAAAAAGTTAATTGGATTGGCTATTGTGAGAAATGCTGGAGGAAGAGGTATTAGAAGCATTAAGAAGAACTGAAAGTGATGAAGAGTGTAAGATGGATTTCCAGTTGATTATTGAAGACTGAAGTACTCCTTGAAGGCTAACACATCTGGATGCTGAGTTGAAGGACCCTAATATCAACCAGCAGTAGTGAAGCGGATCTGTATCATGTCCACTTGGCTGGGTGGCACTATGTATCCTTGCAGTCCCCAACCCCTGGGACAGTGCGGGAACAAGTGAAGCTTCATCTGTATTTACAGCTGCTCCCCATCCCTTGCGTCACTGCCTGAGCTCCACCTCCACCTCCCCCCTACCACTGCCCCATCCATGGAAAAATCGTCTTCCGTGATACCAGTCCTTGGTGCCAAAAAGGTTGGTGACCACTGAGTTGTCCACAATTTCCTTGTCTGCACAATTACAGGTCAAGATGGGTCACCAGAGATGTTTTTCATAAGGTTTGGAAAGTGAAAGTGAAGTCTTGGTCTTAACACTTTGATGCTGGGAGGATCTAGGAAGGGAACATGGGTCTGCTACAGATTGAGCATGTGGTGCTTATCTCTTGGCTTACCTTGCTGGGCTGGGCCAGCAGTTGGACCTGCAGCCACTCAGGTCCTGAAAGTCTCCTCCAGGTCCTTTGACTCCTGACCATGTGCAGGTTTGGCTCCATGAGGAAGGGAGCTGGTTCTAAGGCAGGCCACTGACAGCATCAGTTGGAGGCTGAAACAGGTTCCAATTATTCTTGGTGGTTCCAGCTTGTCCTTAGGTTCCCAGTGTGTCCTTGCTTGCCAACTTATGTCTTTTTCCTTGCAGCCAGCCTGCCCTGATGACTTTAGGTCCAGCCCCAGACAAAAAAGTGACATCCTTACATGGGCTGTTTAACAAGCTTCCACAGTCGCTTGCATTCCAATGTTCCAATCTCACTAACAGGTCCTTGGTTACAGTCACTCCTGGCAGTTCTGCCTCTTTGATCAGACCCTGAATGCTAGAAGGAGCGTGAGCCAGCCCCACATCTGACCTTGCCCAGACTTCAGTGATTTAGACACAGGCACCACGGGATTTTCCATGGTTTCCTGATGAGCCTGGGCTCCTCTTATTTGTTGGTGAAGTAAAGGAAGCTCGCAAGGTGGTGGGAGGATGTGGTGTATTCTAGTCCAGCACTCCTTAAGCATTTTGTCTCAGGACACCTTTACATTCTTAAAAACTATCTGGGACCCCAGTGAGCTTTTGTTTAGATGCGTCATATCTGTTGGTATTTATCATATTAAAAATTAAGACTGAGTAATTTTTAAAAATGAGTATTAATTCACTTAAAAATCACAATAATAATCCCATTACATGTTAATATAGAAACACAGTTTTGTGAAAATAACTATTTTCGAAAACAAAAATAAATGTTGTAAGAAGAGTTGCTTGTTTTACAGTCTTTTTGTTCTGTTTTTGTTTTTTGCAAATCTTTTTAAAATTGAGCTTAACAAATATCAGCTGGATTTTTATACCTGCTTCTGAGTTCAAAGATTTAGTGTCAGGGAGGCTTTGGAAAATTCCACTGCATACTTTGAGAGACTGGAAGTGAAAAAGGCAGATAGCATCTTAATATTGAGAAAATAGGTTTGTCCTTGCAGCTTCCTGAAAGTGTTGGAGACCCCCAGGTGTTTCCAAACCATACCTGAGGACCGCTGGTGTAGTCTAGGGGCTGAGTTTGAGGTTGAAATATGGTGGGTCATGAGTTCTGGTCCAGGTTTCAGGAGGAAACGATGAGATGCATCAGTGTCTCTGGGCAGAGCTATCTGGCTGCTCCAGGGGCTTGAGCAGAGAGGAGCAAGGTGAGAAGAATAAGAAAACGGGCTCTGATGCTGCAGCTGTCATTGTCAGGGACTACATCAGGTTTCATTGTACCCGCTGGGTATTTGTGGAGTAGATTATGTTGCCCTTTCTAAGGATGAGGGTGGAGCAGTGAGAAACTAAGAAAATTTTAAGAGATGGTGAAGACCTTCAGTAGAAGATTCAGCGGTTATATGGGCCTCTAGGAAATAGTGGGTATAAATTGAGGTTATGTGGGCGAGGGCTTAAATAGCAATGACCACAGTTAGAGCCAGAGTGAAAACACCCTGAAGACGCATTTTGTTGGCTGTGAAGAAGTTCCTGCCTCTGTGGGTCATGAGATATTGATACTGCCTGGAGAAATCACCTTCCCTTTTATCCATGCAGAGAGATACTGCATGTCCTCATTCCCTCCCATATATTTGCAGAGCAAATCTGGAAATACGTCCAGCCTTATTCCCAAGTGCCTGCGAGTGCCCGCTCACGTGATCACCGCAGACACAGAGGACATTTTTCCTGCTTTGAAACCTCCTCATAGCTTCCTAAGAATACATCCATCAGCTCCACAATGGGAGGTCCGGTGCATTCTTTAGGCAGCATTTTTATTGTAAAGCATTGCACCGTCTCCTGGTCCTGATAGACAAAACATTTTATTCAGTCGGCACAGAGCCTCTTTCTTCTGTGTGAGTGTAGACTGGAAGAAAGATGCAGCACTGGTTCATCTACTCAGAGCAGGTGTGCTCTGTTTCCTGACTCTTTCAGATCAGATCCTGGGTGGGACTGGACTCTCCCCCAGAGTGAAAGCTGAAATCTGAGCTTCAGGAGCTTTGCCATCTGCCTTTTCCTGACAAGTCAGAGTCTAAAAATGGCAAGGAAAGCAAACCTTCAACACCATCATTGCATCATTTCTAAAGAATCATTTTCTTGATCTCTTTGTATCATATCCACATTCAAGTAAAAGAACTTAAAATTATTTTCATTTTAAGAAAGCTGTTATGTCATGTATCAAATGTTTCCATGATTCCTGGCTTTTTTTTTTTCCTAGTGAAAATATAAAGGTGAAGGTATGTAATGAAAAAGGCATTCTCCTGGAGCAGTCAAGTGCTCCATATGGAAGCCAGCACGTGGGCTAGAGCACATCTAGAAAAGTCCTTTTTAATTAACGTACACACTTTTAAGTTTGTTTTAGTAGGCACTTGATATAAATGACAAGTGTCTATTATTTCTTGATATATTTATATGCCTTCCATAGCTGTGAGAGCTTGAAAATCCAATCATTTATTTGAATATATGTATGTGGGGTGTGGTATGTATGTGAGTGTGTTTGTGTGTGTATCTGTTTGTAGTTGTTGTACCGAAGGTTCAATCAATACTGGGAGGGAAAAAAACTACTTTTACCAAACTTTGAAACTACATTGTGAATGAAATTCTATACTGCCTCAACCTACATT
The DNA here is from genome assembly GCA_963574885.1 of Lepilemur ruficaudatus. Lineage (NCBI taxonomy): Eukaryota > Metazoa > Chordata > Mammalia > Primates > Lepilemuridae > Lepilemur > Lepilemur ruficaudatus. The sequence continues at coordinate 44,752 of CAUYRT010037231.1, forward strand.
CTTTTATATCTTTCTTGGCTTACTGTGGGTTGACTTGTTTTTTAAGAAATGCGTCTTTTCATACTTACGGTCTCCACCTGCAAGTATGATAATGTGCCTCTTACGTCCCTCGCAGAGTTATTTATTTTTGAGCGCTATCCTCTGACTCATAATTAAAAACCTAGAAATATGAATCTAGAAGACATATTTGATCAGAAAATTTAACATTATTTAATGTACATGATTTAAGCAATTTACTGATTTAGGCAATGAGAAAAATTATATGAACAGAGTCATTTTCTCTTTAGAGACTGAAAAACCTTTCTTTCCTGCCAAAACATTGTTATTAGAATTTTGTTGAATGTCAGAGACAATTTGGACATTAGCTCATGAACTTTTCTTAACTATATATATTAATGTTCTAGACTTTTAGTATATAGTCAATAAATTTGTCTTTTATAGTCTAAAAGGTTAATGCTATTAAAAATTTTACAGCATTCAAAATTTCATATTGATATGAAAATAACTAATTTTATTAACTACTAATTTTATTTGTATTATCTTTTATTACTAATTCTTTTTTTTAGCATTTCTTTTTTTTAAATTTTTTTAAATTTCAGCATATTATGGGGATACAAATGTCAAGGTTACGTACATTGCCCCTGCCCCCCCACTCCAGTCAGAGCCTCAAGCCTGATTAGCACTTTTTAAAAAAAAGTTTAGCAAAGAAATTTAGAAAATACGTTTAGGTTGACACCAGGGAGGCAATACCTCTTGAATTTATATTTGTTAGGTAACCTTCACCTAAACATGTGTTTGGAAGTGTGAGATGTTGAAAGCCAGAGTTTTAAAAAAGGTTAAGGTATT
>CAUYRT010037232.1:0-62330 GCA_963574885.1 Lepilemur ruficaudatus
CATTTATCATAGTTGTTGGGTCTCTTTAGGCTCCTCTTGGCTGTGACAATGTCAATTTTTTTTTTTTGAGAAAGAGTCTCACTCTGTTGCCCGGGCTAGAGTGCCGTGGCATCAGCCTAGCTCACAGTAACCTCCAACTCCAGGGCTCAAGTGATCCTCCTGCCTCAGCCTCCCAAGTAGCTGGGACTACAGGCATGTGCCACCATGCCCGGCTAATTTTTTCTATATATTTTTAGTTGGCCAATTAATCTCTTTCTATTTTTAGTAGCGACGGGGTCTCGCCCTTGCTCAGGCTGGTCTCGAACTCCTGACCTCGAGCAACCCTCCCGCCTCCGCCGCCCAGAGTGCTAGGATTACAGGCGTGAGCCACCGCGCCTGGCCAATGTCAATTTTTTTTTTATATTCATGGTATTTTTTTTTTCTCAAAGTGGATTTCATGGTAACTAGCAGCCCACCTGCTCTTATACCATAGGTTCCTCGATCAGAATGAAAAAGACTTCAAGTTCAAACAAATCTCAGGAAAGGTCTCTGATTGGACTTGCACGGGCCACTTGCCAACCTCCATGCCAGAGGTCATAGTACACGCTGGCGTACGCTCACTTCCAAAAAGAAAGGGGAGACATTTCCAAAACAAACAACAATATTCCACCATCCCACGTATGTGTCAGGCCATAGCATAAAAGACACCTGCCAAAGAACACCATTCGTTAAAAAACGACCCCATAAACATAAAAGAGAAGCATTAGATCTGTTGGTCAATGCCAAGGTTACAAACCACGAGGGCGCTAGTCCGATGGCAGACAAGATGACAACAGTCAGGCTGTGCTGGTCCAGCCACTCTCTCTGCATCCTCAGGTCAGCTCTGTCTGAGCCTTGATTTTCTACCTATAAATGCAGAATTGTCACAAGTGGTTCTCAAAGGCTTTTTGGCTCTAGGTCGCTGTGATTTTCTTGGTCTAAAATTTTGGAAAAAAATTCCTAGATAGCCATGCATGGGAGAAGAGGAGCATTTTACTGTTGTTTTCAACCCAACTACCTCTTTTCTCATCTCTGTTTGGCCTTACAGTGCTGGTCTTGCTGGTAGGACCGTAAATCTTCCAGTTTTAAGGTCTGATTTTCACAGCCACTGCCGGGAATGTGTATATTCCGAGCAATGCCCAGCTTAACCCAGCCAGGACTTCACAGAGGGAAATAAATAAAAAAAATAAATAAGTCACTGCTGAGTGAATTGAATCTGCATGAGGGAAACTGGAATGGAAATAGAACTTTTAGCTTTTGCTGGGTCAAAAAACTTTAAAGTAGTAGTAATTATTGGGTGGTAATTATCGGGTTCCTTTGATCAGTGTAGATGGGAGTTTCTTAGGCTTTAGCACCCAATGCTACTTTTGATGAACCTAAATATCCCACACCAACCTCCAGAGCTTCCTAAATATACCCCTTAGGGGAGGAGCTGTCTGCCTGCTGTCTCCATGAAGAGTCACTGAACGTCTGCATGCGGACTCATCTTCTATATATGACGACATGGCAAGATTTGTCAAACTTTCCCTCAATTATAGCGTAAAAATTATAAATTGTGTTTTGGCCGGGCGCGGTGGCTCACGCCTGTCATCCTAGCACTCTGGGAGGCCGAGGCGGGTGGATAGCTCAAGGTCAGGAGTTCAAGACCAGCCTGAGCAAGAGCAAGACCCCGTCTCTACTATAAATAGAAAGAAATTAATTGGCCAACTAAAAATATATGTAAAAAATTAGCTGGGCATGGTGGCGCATGTCTGTGGTCCCAGCTACTCAGGAGGCTGAGGCAGGAGGATCGCCTAAACCCAGAAGTTTGAGGTTGCTGTGAGCTAGGCTGACGCCACCGCACTAGAGCCCAGCCAACAGAGTGAGACTCTGTCACAAAAAAAAAAAAAAAAAAAAATTATAAATTGTGTTTTAATTTCCAACTGTTAAAATTTTCAACTATTAAATATTAACTGTGCTTTTCTAACCTCCCCATCCACTCCATGGAGGAGAGGGTCTAACATGCCTCGCGAGGAAGAAATGCCCCCTCGCTGAGGACCACAGGTGGAGCGTGTTTACTAATAATCCTCTCCCACTGCACACTCTACTTTCCCCCTGATACACCTTTGTGTAACATCCTCGAGGTAGATTCTGACCCTCCATTCCTTCATGTGTAAAAGACACACAGTAAATCTTCACAGGAGTGTTGTAAAAATTCGGAGGATCATTCATGAGAGGTGCTTGGCACAGTGCCTGGAATTAATAAGTGCTCAATGAACGCTAGACAATGCTGCACAACCTGCAGCTGTGTACAGCTGTAGGAGCCGTGTACTACACAACGCCAGGGGTTGCAAATCTAACTATCGTGTGACAGATGGCCCCTGGAATTGGGATAGGAAGAAAAGGATGGATTCATGAATAGATGGATAGAAAAATATATATATGCACAATCATTCCTCCGTATCCACTGGCAACTTCTGCACATACTCAAGTCTTGAAGTCGGCCCTGCCGAACCCACATATATAAAGCCAGCCCTCCATATCCGTGGGTTTTATTTCCCTCTAATACTGTATTTTTGATCCATGTTTGGTCGCGGATATAGAAACTATAGATACAGAGGGTTGATTGTATTTTTTTTTTAATTCACATATAAGTGGACTGGCATAGTTCAAACCTGTCTTAGCCAAGGGTCATAAGAAGGTATTTTGATAGAGAGACCGCATTTACATAACTTTTATTATGTATTATGTATATGTATTATTACAGTGTTTCGTTAGAGTTGTATTTTATTGTTAATCTCTTACTGTGCTTAATTTACAAATTAAACTTTATCATGGGTATGTATATATAGCAAAAACCATAGTACCTATAGACTTTGGTACTATCCGTGGTTTCAAGCATCCACTGCGTGGTTTGAGAACACATCCCCGTGGGTAAGTGGGAGCTACTGTATATACACAATACATACTATGAATATATACGTTCTCAATGAACCTTGTGAATAGCCCAGGAACAGGGCGACTGATTCACCAGGACTCATTCTCTGTTCCTGCCGGACGGTATCACCAGCAGAGCCAGGAAGTCCAAGCCGGCCAAGTGTGAGCATCAGGCCAGCAGGATCAAATCCAAAGGAGCTCCCAAGCCAGCTCTTGAAAACGAACAGCATTTGTGACCCAAGATGAAAGGGAGTGTAGACCTAAAGCATTCAGTGGGGGCCGTGTGAGGCCTTCTGCAAACTCCCAGGCTCCCAAGGACGAGGCTTATGTCATTTTAAATATCGGTTGTTTAGATTAGGATTACCTGGAGAGCAGCATGCTGCTATCACTGTGAAGGCCGATGCCCAGAGGAGAGAGGCTCTATCTCTGCTTGTTTGGACTCGAAGCGAATGCCCGCCCTGCAGCCTGCAGGCTGGGGGGGTTGTTTCGTAACGGAGGGGTGCTTCGGTTCATGCTGGAGACGTGTGACCACGGAAACAATTTGCAGAGACGGGACGCGTCGAGGAAGGAGAGTCTGGAGGGTGTTCAGTGTGCCCCAGGCTCCCTATCCATGCGTTTTATGGCATGAAACACTCCAAGCAGAATCTGACATTAAAGGAATTACAGGGGGGTCTTGTCACCTTGTCACCAAGTAACATCAGTGCGGAGGGTTCTAATTGGGCTTCCCACTCAGAGAAGGTCAGATACTTCCAGCGAGGGGGAAGCGTATGTCCCAGATTAACCACACGTGAAATGATACTGCCCACGTCTCTCCGCTACTCACCTAATTTGCTGTTACCAGCCAACATTGGCAAGAGTGGCCTTTTTCAGCAGGAAACAACTAAGTCACTCAATTACATTTCAAAGGACCTTTATGGCTCACCTCTTAAGTGCTAGGTAAAAGGGTGGGAATGGGACAAAAATAAAAAGAAGAAGATCCTCCCTCAAGACACACATTGTCCAGTCTGAAAACTATCAGAAAAAGAAATAATAGCAAACGGTGAGTAGGTGCTCTAACAGTCTTCCCAGAATCACGGGCCACAGCAAAGAAAATAAAATGCAAATTACCAATGTATTGTTATTTTAAATTTAGAAAGGACACGATGATACAAAGAGATTTTGAATCAAAGTAGAATCCTATTTGTTCAGGGAAAAGGTATTTGAGGCATCTCCAAGGGAGATGTTCATCGATTCTTTTAAAAGAAATTGTGTTTTTCACGTGCAAAACAGCCGTTTATATCTATGCGGTAAAATCACTTTGCCTCAGCCGTTGTATCCGTGATTAATTAGCTGATGAATAAGAAAATCATGCTTTAGTGGGCTCTAATTTGTTTGGTGAGCTCAATTTATTTGGGAGGAAATGTGTCCAGATAGAGAGCCTTTTCTTTAAAAAAAAAATCGTTTTACACAATCTTATTTTCCAACCGCCCAATCCTTTCATCCTTCAAAAATAATCACCACTTTCAAATAAGAATAGCAAAAATGGCCGTGTTCGGACCTGCATAAATGAAAGGTTATCCTCTCAGTTTAATATGCCTGACATTTTAAAAAATGATCCAGTAGAAAAGGTAGGATTGGAAATTTAAAAATAAATCTACCAATCCCAGGGGTTGGACAAGGAGCTCAAAACACAGCTCCCTGGTGTCCCCAGGACTTTCATCGATTTGCTGCTTTGTGGACAATCTGTTGCTCCCGGTGATGGTCCACATGGTTCTAAGAGGTCTGGGAACAGTTTATTTCCACACTCTTGGAGCTTGCCTCCTTCTGTCTGAATTGAAAAGCAGAGCCCAGTTCCCTCCTTATGAACTAGAAGTTATACTTTATGATCTGAAGAGACCATAGCAAACCTCAGGAAATCAAACCATCAGCTGGTCGCCTTAAATAAAAATGATGACCCTTTATCAAGTACCTACCTACTGTAGGTCAGGTATGGTGGTGTTTAGATACTTCATTTAAATTATCCTTTACTGCTCACAGTAATGTGGTAGTATCGTTACGCCCATTTTACAGAAAAAGACAATAATTTGTGCAATGTCAGATGCCCAGTAAATGGCAGAGCAAAATTGAAAACCGTGTCTGCTAACTTCATGGAAACATAAGCAAGCAGGCAAAAGCCATAGGATATAGATCCAGGTATTTTTCACCCAAAAGCCTGGCCTTGAAGTAAACAAACACTTTAGCTGCACTGAGTCCCATTGAGATGTTATGTGACATAAAGTATTTGCTTAAAATAAGACTCTTCTGTTGGCTGGGCGTGGTGGCTCACACCTGTAATCCTAGCACTCTGGGAGGCCGAGGCAGGAAGATCGCTTGAGCTCAGGAGTTCGAGAGCTGCCTGAGCAAGAGTGAAACCCCATCCCTACTAAAAATAGAAAAATTAGCTGGGTGTGGTGGCATGCACCTATAGTCCCAGCTACTCAGGAGGCTGAGGAAGGATGATCTCTTGAGCCCAGGAATTTGAGGTTGCTGTGAGCTACGATGATGCCACTGCACTCTATCCAGGGTGAAAGAGTGAGACTTTGTCTCCAAAAAAAAAGAAAAAATGACTCTTCTGTTACTGAATAGTGAGACTCTATACTAACATCTACAGAGCATGCATTCCATACAAGGACAGGAAGTTATAGGATACAGAGATGGAGGTTCCATGGTTTGTAATCTAGTTAAAGAATGAATAATTGTAGACCAATGGCTGGATGCCTACAGACAGACACATCAGGGACAGTTATAGTCGTTCATTTATTTGTTCAACAAATATCCACTGAGTGCTACTTTTTTGAGCCTGTGTTTACTCATCTGAAAAATAAGGACAATAATTTCCTTGCCTACTTCCCCAGGCTGTTGCAAGGATCCAATTAAGTAACATGTGTGGAATCATCTGGATGACTCTGAACTGCCCTGATGCCACACACTTAGTTATTTCTGTGAGGCAGTACTGCACGGGGTTTAGAACTTAAGATTTTGAAACACCCACATTAGACTTTAAATTCCACTACTGGGTATCTTAGGGAAATGTTTGCCCTTGCTATAAACCCTTACCTCATAAGGTGAGCTGTAAAGGTTTGTTCCTTAGCAACAAAACTACCTGGAGAACACCACCATCATGGGGGAAATGGGCTCTGGACACAAATACAGCACCAAAAGTATTAATGTCACTCTTAAGATGAAAGCCCCCACAGTGGAATAAAAAGAGCATCATGCATTTGAGCATCCAATAGTCTAAGTCCTGGCTCTGCCACTCACCAGCGTGAGACCTTGGGCATGTCATTTAAGCTATCTGAACCTTGTTTTTTCCACCTATAAATGGGTGCATTAATGTCAATCTCAGAGAGTTGTCAGAATACTTAAATGAGAATATGGATACAGAGCTCTGGCGCACCAAACCAAATAGTGTAAGTGGTATGCTGGATGAGCATGGCTCATGACGGTAATAAAACACAACTGTATTTCTGTTTTTCTCCATCTCTTTAAACTTGAATCAGCAAAGACCATCTTGGAAAAGCTGGAGGGAACGGACACAGCATGGCGGGCTCTCGTCACCTCCCACACTCCCGATCACCTTCTCTTTGTTAACTGTTATCTCATAGAAGGATAGAAAGGTTTGTACTTGGCTGGGCGACTTCTGGGCTGGCGGAAAAGCAAAGCACCAGCCATTTCACACCATCCCTTGTGACCTCTTCCTCAACCTCTGGGCCTTTCGTGGGCTACCCCAGCCTCTTCCTGCTTAGGTCCTTTCCAGACAGCCAAGAGGACCTCACACCAGCTCTCTCTCACCTGACTCATGTCTGATCCCGGGGAAACACTCATGGGTGCTTTCCCCAACATATTCTGGAAATGCTGCCCATGCTAGCGGAGCAGCTGGTCGACCCTTCTCCAGCCTTCGATTCCCTGGAAGGAAGAGGTTCCAGGGCCACGGTCCTTTTAGTGAGACCTTTCCAGGCCTGAGTAGATATGAGTCATCTATGCCTCCCAAACCCAGGGGGTACATTTCAAAGCTCTCCAAGGGCCCCTAGAAGCCCCTCTCCACTAAGCTCGATCAGGAGTCAGCAAACTTCTGCTGTAAACACCAAGACGATAAGTATTTCAGGTTTTGCAGGCCAGGCAGTCTCTGTCACAACTCTGTCACCTCTGCCTCTGTGGCACCAAAGCAGTCCTAGGTGATATGTCAATAGACGGGTGTGGCTGTATCCAATACCATTGTGTTTATGGACACTGAAATTCGAATTAAGGTTAATTTTCACATGTTGTAAAATATTTTTTTTTGATTCTCGTCACCCCCACTCCAACCATTTAAAAATGTAAAAATCGTTCTGAGCTCACAATACAAAACCAGGCGGTGGGCTGGAGGTGACCTGCAGGCTGTACTTTCCGGACCCTGGGTTAGGGGACAGTATCCCCACCTCTCCCCCAAAAAGCAAAACGAGGGACCACACAGCAAGCATCGGCGCTCACACAACAGCCTCTTTGCCAATCCGTCCACACAATCCCGCTCTCCGAAATTCAGTCCCTTTTGATATCCTCAAAGGCGGGTCTGGCGGCGGGGACAGGGGTGAAGGATGGCCTGTCAAGAGTACAGGATCGGTTTCTTGTACATTTCCTTTAAAAATCTGTATATGCAGATTTTCCTCACCTTGTTATTTGGAATCTGTCACATTGACACGCCTCAGTTGGAAACGAGACAGAATTCCATCCCCAAACCGTGTGGCCGCTGCCATGACTGTCACTCTCGTCACCGGTGTCTGGAATCCGTGAGTAAGAGGCAAAGAAAGAAAGTCAAGCGGGGCCAGAGATGGCAAAATCATTTTTCTTTTATTTCCGTGCTTTAGGTAGATGGAGCCTCAGTTGTTGGTTCAAAGTGACCAGGAAGAAGCAAAACGATTCCATTTGCCCATCTTGGCTTGCCTAGGTGAGGGCTGGGGGCACTTTTTTCCCTCTTTGTTGATGCGGAGTTATTCTTAGGACTGTTGTCTTTGGGGAATATCGATGTGACATTTTTCAAGCTCTGACTTCATCTACTGGAATAGAGTCTGGCACCAGGATCAGTGTCCTAACTATTTATGGGGCCAACGTATTTCAGCTTCATGCGGATTCATTTTTGCATATTTCCAACAGCAGGTCGGTCTTAAGTCTATTTAAGTAGCAAACGTGTATCTCCTTCCGTGGGGGCCGTTTTTGCCAAATGGATCACGTCAACATCAAGCTTCTTTCAGCTGTGACGACATCCTCAACCCTGGTAGAGATGGTGTGATTTACACCGAGGAACAAGCGAGGCTCAACTTAAAAGGAAAATGATAAAGTCTGGGTATTTTTTTTTTTTTACCCACCTCATTCTCCTTCTGGAAGCATCACTCTGGTGTCATAAAGCTATAGTTCACCAAATAGATATTAAAGTGCTTCGTATCCAGGGAGCGATTTCTGGGCCACATTTTTGTATGAATACTCATACTTTAGAGTCATGGAGGATCTGTCTTCTGACAGATCAAGTTCAAGTTCAAAACACGGTAGAAACGTGACTCCACATCTCAGAGCGTCAGGAAGGGACAGGAATAATTTCTCTTCCATTTTGCAGGTAACGAAACTGAGGCCCAGACAGGTTTTTGACTAAAACAGGAGCTCACAGCGAGCGAGAAGGAGGCCTCAAACCTAGCTTTACCTACTGACCCATCCGCCCTCTCGCTTTATGGGATGGTGGACGCCACCCAAAATCGGGCCATAGAACAATTTCACGTATATAAATGTATTAGTACTTAATGAAATAATGAGTCTTTTAAAATGTACTAACATGCCAAACCTTGAAATGGTGGCAGTGTTTTCAGATGAGAACCAGAATTTTGAGTTTCAAAGAGACCTTAGAGATCAAAAATTTTTGCTCATTTATTTTACGTAAGAGAAAAATGAGGCCTGGAGGCAGTAAAAGATGCTCCCAAGTCGTCCAAGTTGCCCAGCCAATTGGAGGCCGAGAGACTGGGTTTCCTGATGTCTCGTGACCTTTCCCCCAGACTCAGGATGGCAGACACACTCACGCATTCCGCGCCAGTGGCAGACATCAATAATCGATCACCTTCCTCTGTTCCGTCAACCCAGTTACAGTCTCAGGGCCAGTCTCAATGCAGCACTGCACACAGGCACAACCGATTAATCGCTCGGAGTCGACACTAGAAATCCAACCTATTTGCCATCCATGATATGAACACGCCGGATCCAATTTTTTAAAATGACTATTGATGGGCACACAGTATATACCAGGTAGAGCACACACAGTCCTTAATTGCAGCCTCAAAACAACCCAGTGGGGTTGGCATTCTTACAGATATCAAAGTTGAGAGATTCAATAACTTATTCAAAGCTGCACGGCTAGTAGGTAGCCGATCGAAGATTTGAACCTAGGTCTTAAAAATTCATACACACACACACATATGTACATATACACACACATGAATTTTACTTAAAGGTTCTCTGTTCATTTTGAATTCTCTCTTTTAAATGCATTTTTTAATATCATCTTCATCCCATTTTTCCCCTTCAATTATTTTAACTTTGGATAAGCGAGTGTCCTTTTCCCGTGCTGAATTTAACAATAAGATGCTATGCTCCAAGTTCACTGAGTTTGAAATTCAAAGCAAAATTCCCTATTTTTGCAACCTCCCCTCAGTTGTGACTTGCTGCGGGTTAGAAATGGCCTCTTCCTGAAAGGCGTATTTAGTAGCCCCAATAAACTACCTTTTGTTCAAGATTTATTGCAGCCCTCCTCCATGCCCTGCCAGTTCCAAACCCCGTACACAACTTCCTCCGCTTGTCTGCCCTCCAACGAACACGCACGAATTCAGCCCCGCCATGCCTGGCATTTTAAATGGAGCTGGGACACGGCCAAAATAAAGTATTCCAGCATTTTCTAGCAATTCACCAGCAAAAAGATTAAGATGGATTTATAGCAATTTTCAGTTGTATGTAAACACCACCAGGGTGGCTGAAAAGACCAGGCATAAATTCTAGAAGCTTTTGCCTTTATCTTGCTAAATCAAAAGGAAAAAAAATAAAAAGAAAGACCCAGGAGCAATGAAAGTTCCACCGCCGAAGTGGTTTGTTAGCTGTCTCTAAATGAGTTAATAGTCCACCTAAGTCTGTAGGGTAAAGTCAAGGATGATCCCGATGAAATGCCCTTTTCTGGACACAGAAATAAATCCACGAAGATGCTCTTTCTTCAACAAATGTGGGCAGCCTCCGGGGACCCGGCCTGGCTCCGAGGCTAGACTCTGGGAAGTCCCACTGATGCCTTGCGACATTAGCACAGGGCCTTACTTACGCCTGCTTACTAACAAAACGGACCCAGTTTTTAAACATGATCGGTCCCTCTCTGCAGCTTCTATTTGAAGTCAGGGGAAATAAATGGCCCCAAACGATCCTCTTGAAAGAGTAAACTACATTTATCTTCCCGGTAAGGAAGATGAAAACAAACATCCTTAGTGTTTGCATATCGAGGGCTGAGATTCTAGTCTGTCTGGGGGAAGCCACACACTTGGCCTGCTTCTGAACTGTATCTGAACAGCATCAGACGCCTGGTCGTACCTGGTTTCTTAGAAAGATAAACGGGCTGCAGGCCCCCCGGGGTGTTGGCAGTCACCGCCTGCTTTGCGGAGGGGAAATGTAAGCCACTGAGGACAGTTCATCCTATCCAAGGCTCAGCCGTCATCAGCAAACAGTTTATTCTGTACCTTGTTAATACTGAGAGGTATTTAATGTAAACTCCGAATTATTCAAGCCCTGTGAGGCATTTGGAAACGCAGCTGCACCTCCCGGTGTCCCGTGGAAGATCCCCCTGTTTGGTCTCCGTCAAAATCGTGGGGCAGTAATGTGTTGGGAAAAACAGGTAAATAGTTCCTGATTTCATAATTTATATGCAGCTGTGTTTGTCAGCACGTGGTCGTTGGGTTTTGTGGGCCAATCCCGTCGGAGACGCCTTGGTTCGGCTTTGCGGCTGCTGTCATTGAAGAAGCACCGTGTCCACACGGACCAACGGCAGGGGGAGTTCGATTAGTAGAGACAGCAATCTAAACAGTCAAGGCCGTTTATAGTAAGTGCCATAGGACTTACTATTAACGCTTAACTATTAACAGACAACATATTAACGCTTTGGGGATGGGTGGGGGGACTGGGAGAGAGAGTGGGGGAGAGAGAGGTTGAGAGAGTGTTTGAAGGAGGCGGGAGGGAAGAGAGAGAGAGAGATTGAGAGATTCAGATTCTTCCTGTCAGCCTTTGATGATATTGAAAGATTTCTCAGACCACATGGCATTGGAGGTAGCTGCTGGGTGGTATTTCACCAAGCACAGATGAGAGAGAGAGGCTGTACATGTACCTGCAACATAATTTTAAAAGCAACTAGCTAGATGTCTAACTACGTGTAATTTACACGCCTGCTGCTTTATCTGCTCTTTCTGGGCTTGGTTCTGGCATTTCTTTCTGTACCCTAATTGGGGTTTGGAGAAGGACAAGATACTCTCCTGTATCCTGTCCTTCCCCAAATCCCAATGATAGGAGTTCTGTCTTTGTGGGCAGGGATCGTATTTGTATCCTCCATAACTCTGTACACACTATCATTGTGCCTGGAGTATATGAGCTTAGTAAATATTTATTGACTTAGAATTCAGTCCACAGTCTCCTTCTCTTCCCTCCCTTTCCGTTCCATTCCCACCCTATAAACTATTCATGTTTGCCTCCTATCTAGCACCACTCACCATTGCCTGGACCTGAAAAGTGGGCCACAAACATCCGATGAAGATACTGATGGAGCAACTCGGTGACACCATTGGCAGGAAGCAGTGCCCGCAGCTCTGCAAACACACCCACCTCGGGGCATCAAGGATTGGCGTGTGTTAAGATATTCTGTGCTTGGAATAGAATCCTAACACCCAGGCATAGGGCTGCACCTTCCCTGTGTGTTAGCTGATTGAATCGTCCCAACAACACTCTGAAGGCAGAACCATCCCCTCCTGGTGTTGCAGGGGACCAAAGTAAGGCTCAGAGATGAAAAGTCACTGTTTCAAGATTCTATCTTATTCCATAGCAAACAACAAAGTACTGGCTGCTCTTCTCCTTACGGAGACCCCTGACCCGTCTGTCGCACAGAAAAAGAGGGGCAGAAGGAGGAAGGTTGTCTTAGCCTGTTTGAGCTGCTCTAACAAAAATGCCATGAACTGGGCAATGAATGGATAAACAACACGAATTTATTTCTCACAGTTCTGGAGGCTGGGAAGTCCAAGATCAAAGCGCTAGCGGATTCGGTGTCTGGTGAAAGCCTGCTTCCTCCCAGATGGCACCTCCCACGTGCCTCACATGGGACAAGAGCAAGTCTGTCTACGAGGGCTCATCCCATTTACGAGGGAGCAGCCCCCATGGCTTCCAAAGACCCCACCTCTTAATACCATCATCTCAGGGGCTCGGTTTTCAGCACATGAATTTTAGGGGAACACATTCAGATCGTAGAAAAAACAGAATGAACGGCGAAGATAGAGTATGAGCCTCAACCAAGTGCCAAAGTTGGTACACATTTCTCTGGGTGGTCTTGGTCCCACTTGAATTGCCTTTCTACACTCCCAGCTGCTTCATGAATGAAACAGCACAGAAAATGCACGTTTTTATTAAGCGAAGTCTAAACGGGAAGGCAAAAGGTGCAGAGGAATGTATTACAGAGTGATCTCTGAAGGGCTTTTGCTGATCGGCTGTGTGTGGTTATTCCTGCCCCTGTTTAGGACTTCTGAGCACACAATTGAGAACTGTCTATAACTCCCTTCCTTCTCCCAGCGTCTGGTAGGACAGTGGTACTCCCAATAGCGCTGTGAAAATAAATTGAGTGAAAAACAAGATTTGGCCTCAAGGCCAGGTGCGGTGGCTCACGTCTGTAATCCTAGCACTCTGGGAGGCCGAGGCAGGTGGATCACTCAAGGTCAGGAGTTCGAGCCCAGCCTGAGCGAGAGCGAGACCCCGTCTCTACAATAAATAGAAAGAAATTAATTGGCCAACTAAAAATATATGTAAAAAATTAGCCGGGCATGGTGGTGCATGCCTGTAGTCCCAGCTACTCGGGAGGCTGAGGCAGAAGGATCACTTGAGCCCGGGAGTTTGAGGTTGCTGTGAGCGAGGCTGACGCCACGGCACTCTACAGCCTGGGCAACAGAGTGAGACTCTGTCTAAAAAAAAAAAAAAAAAAAAAAAGATTTGGCCCCAAGCATCAACCAGGCATGCAGCCATCTATGAAGCACAATTGGGGGGGAAATCTTTGATTCTTGCATCCACTCCAAATGCCCACGCCTGGAGCTTGGACCATCTTCTATCTTCAGGACGGGGCTCACATCCATAGTGGCTAACACCTCAGTTATCAGTGGACACTTGACAAGGATAATCAGAACCAGACAGCTGGATAGATGGCCTGCCATGTGACCAAGGGGGAGTGAAGGAGACACAGGAAGGTGCCACCTGCCTGCCTGTACCAGGCTTTGCTGCAAAAGCCTGCCTGTGATCAGACGCTCAGCGTTTGAGGTCTGTGGGGAGATGAGAATGTTAAAAGCCTCAAAGAGGTATTTTTCATGAATTTGACTTTGGAAATGTTTTAGCAAGTTTTAAATTTAGTAACTTTATAAGTGAAGGAACCAAAAATATGCCTCTAGCAAGAATGTTTTGTTCCTTAAAATAAAGAAAAGGAAATAAAGCCTCAAACATATTGAGGAATTTTGTCATTCCAGCTTGCAAATAGGACTTAACTAGCTGTTAGCTATGTGGGAAAGGTATGCCACAGCTCACGTTCAAAAATAAATACAAAATACATCTTCTTTCCCTTCTGCCTCCCCTATAACTTCCCCTACCCCAGGTCTGACCTGTCTCTCTCCTTTCCACGTCCCTGTCATAGCACAACTATTAAAATTGCTTCTTACAGTCTGACCCCCTTGCCAGGCAAAATCAATTGCTTGTGTTTCTCTGCATCCTCAATGGCCCTGCTACATCATAATGCATGGAAAGGAAGGTCACTTTGAGAAAAGGGCAATGAGGCTCCTTACGCTGGGCCCGGTTCTGTTACTTTAATATTAATATTATTTAATTAAACTGTTTATCTGGTTACTGCCACTCTGGAGGCTGAGGGGGCTGCAAGTGCCAAGTGCAGAAATCAGCCCCCGTCACCCTGTTCTGTGTCATGTGTAGCAGCAGGCAGCCAGCCCTGAGTCGGGAAGGACCAGCCATCGCAGAGTACAGGGGCCACAGGGCCATGTGGGTGTCCCCAGGCCACCGGGGCACCTTTCGACGGCCTTGGACACTTATACCGGCTTGCTTCCAAGAGGCCAAATACTTTGAGAGGTGGAGGAGGGCAGAACGGAACATGGGAAAGGAAGCCGTCCCATTTTGAACCCATCCTCCCTCCACTGCAGAGACAACTTCCGAAAGAGCAACCCTGATCGGCTCTGGCCCTGCCGAAAGCTTCCAGTTATCCCCTTGACTTCTGTGTAATCGCAACGTGGCCACAGCCCACATCTCAGTCTGGCCATCCCTGCAGTCCCGAGGACTCTCTGTGCCCTCTTTGATCTCCCTGCCTTGGCACGAGGAAACCCCTCTGCCTCGGCCGACCCTGACTCCTCAGCCTGGTCTGGTTAATTCGGGAGCATCCCTCAGGGTCTCAGCTCCGGTACGGCCTCCTCGGGGCCGCCTCCCCCGTCCTGCCACGTCTGGATTCTGGGATGGGCACCGTGGTCTACATCAGGAACTGGAAAACATCCTCTGAGGATCCAAATGACCAATATTTTAGGCTTTGCCTCCCAACTACTCAGTGCTGCCATTGAGATAGGAAAGCGTACGCAGATGTGTATATCTGTGTTTCATGAAAAATTTATTAACAAAAACAGGGAGTGTCTCTGACCCTATTCGGGTTGGGGGTTTGCCCCATTCGTGAATCATTCTTTGCCCAATTAAAACTCTGTTAAATTTAAAAAAAAAAAAAAAAAAAACCTTATTGACAAAAACAGATAGTGAGCTGGATTTGACCCCAGGGCTCTAGTTTGCCAACTCTTGATCTATATTTTCATAGTTTCTTAAGCTTTAGTCTATAAAGACCCTCATCGGAGACCATGAGCTTCTTGGGGGCGAGGACTGGGTAAGTCTTCCAACTCTGCGCCCCTGGACGGCCCAAGGCACGCATGACGTCCGATGGCATCTCAGCGTGGATGAAGAAACGGGGCAGGTTCAACCAGCCAACGGGTCAGTCTTCTGTGACTACTTCCCTCCTCCACAACCGGTCCTTTCTCCGTAAGACCGAAAATGTTTTCTAAAAACACTAAAATTGCCTTTGGGTTTTGGTGGGGGCCGGGGGGAGGGGGGATGGATTATTTAGCAAGAAGTTTGTCTTTTTGTGTTCTCTGAAGGGGAAACAAGGACACAGGAAATTTCTTCCTTGCAAATCTCCAGGCCCTGAACAACTGGCTCTTCTAAAGATTCCAGATTATACTTGGTAGGCCTTCCAAAAGCTCCCAGAATGCTGGCAGGATCTGCAGAGCATCATTCCTTGGTCCTGCGCGCTAGGGCCGTCAGCAGCGTGACCCCTCCGACGTTGGTTGTGCCAAGACACACTTGTGTCCAGAGCTTCCTGCTGCGTTTCCAGCGAGCTCGGGCAGCTCCTGGGCAAGCATTTCTGGCGATTTCTCCAAGGCAGTGATGTTTGCACAGGCCTGGGTATGTCCAGGGACCTAATGGGGAGTGAGAGAATTCCCTTCCATCCCCCAATAAATTTGGTTCACAACCAAATAAATTTTAAAATGTCCTAGTTCTGCAGCAAGCACCACCATCACCATCACAAAACCATATCCTGCTCTGTTTGGAGGGGTGGAGGGAGGGAGCTGAGACTGGCAAAAAGACAGGGAACTTGTGTTCTTTCTTCCTGCCCCGTTCACATTCCCTTTCCCCGGGTACAGGCACCTCTGTTTTCACACAGGGAATCAGCCCTTTCTCTCTCTCAGGTCACATGGCCTGTGTAAGACCAGGCCTGGCACTGCCATCCAGGGGTGGGTGCCTGATTCAGGCCTTGGCCGTCTGTGTATTCCATCTCCCTGGCCAGAGAGCCCATCTCAGAGCGATGGGCCCGTGACCCAGGTCAGGCCAATCAGAACCATTCCTGGAACTTCTGGTGGAAATAGAGGGAAGACTTAGGTGAACTGAGTGGGTAACATGTAAGTGAAGAGCAAGTGGCAGCCACTTTGTCAACCGAGGGGGACGCAGGGCTGAGAGACAGAGAGAGTCGGAGTTCTAATGACATTATTTGAGACCCTGATGCAGCCTTACCTGAAGCTCAATATCCACCCTGAAAATTTTCAGGACTGTGAGCCAATAAACTAACACTTTTGCTTAAGTTAGTTTGAATTAGATTACCAGCACTTGTGACTAAGAGAATCTTGGCAAATAGGAGGAGTATTTATGCATCCAGACAAAGTCCTTAAGACACAATGTTGCAACTTACAAAAGCTTGGGATTCCCCATTCTGAGACTGGAATTTTCTGCCATCCGTCTAGCTAGTATTTCATCTTGACACCTTCTCCTGGGATAAGGGAACACGTAGGCGATGATTCACTTTCTTGCATGGGATCTTTTTAGAGCTAAAGGCAGACTGCTGGCAATTTGGGCCCATGCGTTTAAACGTGGGAGGGATGGACAGCATCTGTTTATCAATCGTGGACATTTCCCTTTAGGGTCATTGGACAGAAAAGCTGGAGGAGATCTCAGACTCTCTGGTCGAGCCTCCTCATTGGACAGAGGAGGAAACTGAGCCCCCCCATGGAGAACGTTTGCTGAGGCTGCTTACGTGCCTCGGTGGCCGAGCCAGCAGCAGAGTTCAGGTCTCCACACTCTCGTCCCCTTATCGCCACCGAGTCCCTGGCCCGACTGCCATAGCCTGTACCACTTCTCCACTGAATATGACAGTCTCCTTCAAGAAAATGGATACAGCCTGTAACTGCGAACCGAGAGAGGTGCCACATGAGGCGGAAAGAAAGATGGGTTTGGAGTCTGAGAAGGTACGCTTGGCCTTGGACAAGTCTCTTGGTCCTTTGAAGACTCAGTTTACTTATTTGGAAGACGAGGGAAGGAACGGGAATGGTGTGACGATGAAGTGACAGGTTATGTATAAAAGTGCTTTACAGACTGTCAACTATGACTTTTGCATCCAGTCCCCAAATTATTTGGAGACCTACTCTGTGCTTGGTACACACGTGGCAGTGAACAAAACATCAATTCATGCTCATATGAAACTCACTTATATTTTAGCACAGGGAGACCAAAGAAACAAAAGAGAACAATGTTCAGCGAGTCAGAGGGGATGTGCTATGGAGGAAAAATAAAGCAAGAAAGAGGCGCCAGGGATACAGATGTAGCCAGGCTAGGCAGGGACGCCTCACTGAGCAGCCACGTCCCGAGGAAGGACAAGGAACCCATCCTGCAGATGGGGGAAGCCAGCTCCAGGCAGAGCAAGAGCAAGCAGCAATGTTGGGGCCCCCATGGTAGAAGCCACATAACCCTGCTTTGTTAGCGATGACTTCCTTTTGCAAAAATCACAGTTTCTTCATATGCATCCCAACCTCCTACATCTATTTGGTCAAGTAGTAAGCGTGGCTCAAATATATATCTGGTCACACTTACCAAGGTGGCAAGAAAATAACAGGCAGAGGCAAGCAAAGAGAGAGAGGGTTTGAGGGTGGAGGCGAATACATCGGCATACTCCTTCTTGAGAAATTGAGCAACAAATTAGTTACACGCTTCTACCCAGAAATTCTACTTCCAGTTCAGCTAAGAAAGTACTGTGATTACGTCTGATTTTTTTTTAAAGGAAGTTACTTTAAAATGACATTGGAGAGCCCACACTTCTTTCAAAAATGTGTGCAAGGACTTGGCTGCAAAAACGTTCATTTATCTCTGCATTATTTATAACAGTTCAACATTTGAAACATCCTAAACATCCAGTTGTGTGGAACGGGCAATCGAGTATGGTATTTCCACCAGAAATTCCAGGAATGGCTAAGTTTGGGCTGACCTGGTCCATGGGCCTCTCCCTAAGCTCATCTCTAGGGCCAGGAAAAGACAAATTACACAAATGTTTAATACAGCCATTAGAAATGATATTGTACAAATTTGTCAAAACATTATGTACTAAAAATGGGTGAATTTATTGTCTGCACTTAAGATGGGTGAGTTTTACTATCTGTGCATTTTATGATCAATAATGTTCATCAAAACAAAAAAAAAGAGAAATGATAGCACGTTTATCGATATGAGAAATTTATATTTGGGGGAAAAAAATCACAAAATGACTGATTTTCAACATTATCTAACATACGCCATATATGGATAAAAGCAAAGTCTGGAAGGATATACTCCCAAATATTTTTTAAAACGTTCGGAGTAGTAGATTTATAGATTTATTGTCATTTTTATTAAGTAATTTTTTTACTGGAAAAATTAAAACATGCTCCCGGTTTCAAGAAAAAAAAATTACAGTACAAATGGAATACAAATAAAACAACTCTAGCTCCTTCAAATAACCGCTTTTTGTAGTTTCCTGGGTGTTCTTCCAAATTTTTCTGTGCATACAAAAGCACATATGTGGGTATCTGGGGCTTTCTTGGTATAAATAAGCCTCTTCAGCACACAAACAGAAGCAAACTAATACCCTGTTCTGCAACTTGCTTCTTTTTCTTAATTCACCTTAAATACCATTCACTGTCAGGACCCCTAAATAAATCTGTGCCATCTTCAAATGACCTCTACCGTATATCTAAGCATAGTAGAATCACCGAAAAAAACGTATTTTTAAAGCTCCATCCACGAACATAAAAGCTACGAGCAACCTGAATGCATATAAACACTGACTGTGGCCTCACAGTCTACGAGTCAAGGCTTCATGGTCAATCTTAAGCAGACCCATAAATAAGAGCAGAGTAACGGTTGGAAAACCTCAAGATTGGATTTAGAGCTGGAAGGGCTGAGGTCCGCCTTGGACGTGTCTGATGACTGCTGGACAGAAGGTAAGTGATCTCTGTCTTCATTACAGACTAGAAGGTGAATTGGACCCATGACCCCTGCAAATGTAGCATGCCTGTAAGTTGAACTGCCATTTCTCAGCTCAGCCCTAGCTGAGTCCACAGCCTGCCCTCTTAGTCACTGCAGCGAAACATTTAAAATACACCCATTCCAGACATACGTTTTGAAATTAAGGACTAGGTTCCTGTCTCTGCACCCTTTCCCATTCTTCAGGCAGTACAGCAAGGATGGGATCTGGTTGCTGAGTCAGGAAAACTCCGGGCGGGGCACGGATCACCTCCAACTCCCTCGTTGCACCAAGACCCAGCTCAGGAAAAGATACGTATGTTAATAGCACTGTTTGCATAGTTCCCTCTCTCCAGGGGATTTTCTTTTATCCTTTTCCAAGTGGGTGAGGTTTATCTTCACATTTCAACTTCGAATGCAGAAATGCATTCTTGCTAAATCAGACACCTCTTTTCCTTTGGAAAGAAAAGTAGAAAGAAATTACAAGACACCACGATGAGATGACGGTGCCAAATACTCAGCCTAGATTAAATTTAGTGGGGAGGCACCATTATATATTTAGATTATAAACTAAATCACATTCCCTGAAACACGCTGTTAAGAACTGCTAGTTGTTCCCAAAAACTTGTTTTCCCCTTCCTCTGAAGAAAGAGACATCTGATTTTTAGCTGGATAACTGGCTATCCAAAACAAAACTACACTTCTCAGAGGTAGCTGGGGCCATGTGCCTGTATTCTGGCCAATGTTGTATAAGTGGAAGTATCACGGAGCAACTGTAGGAAGCTTTCCTAAAAGTCTACTGCCATGCTTGCTTTGCACCTCCTTTTCCATATTTTCTTTCTAATGGCTGAAATTTTAATGTGATGGCAGGAGGTAAGGCAGCCACATTGGACTACGAGGTGACCTTAGGAATGGAGGCTATCTACAGTGAAACAAGACTGGACAAGTGTGGGTCCCTGAGGTCTTTATGGGATAGAACCCCAATAACAATTCCACACTATCTACCTCTAGATTTTGACATAAGAAAAAAAGAAATGTCTTGTAAAGCATTCCAACAAAGGATTTAATGTAGATTTCTCTTTTTTTTGCACTCAGGCTGATGATTGCTAAATGTAATAGTCTGATCATGACACTGAATAAATGTGTCTTTTTTTAAAAAAAAAATGTGCTGTGTAAAGTTAGTCTGCTCTGAAGCCGTTTTGTTAAACTTCCCCAAAAGCATGAAGATAGAATTTACAGGTCAGCGTGACGCCAGGTTCTATTTGAATTTCACCGACAGCCTGCTTGGGTGGAGAAGCCATTGTCTCCAGAGACTTAGGTGTAGTTGAAGCTATGGTCCCTGTTGCGATCTGAAGTTCACCATTGAAAGGGGTCATCCAAGGAAAATTGTGGAATTGTTGGTTATAAAGATGACTGTTGGCTTATCCTACTCAATATATCTAAATTGAATAATGGTACCAGATAAAATTACAGATGGGAATGAAGCTTGTGTAGCACCCATTATCATGCGTGATCAATAAATGATTTAATTCTCTTAAAAAAAAAACTTCTATCTTGCATAAGACGTTGTTATCAGTTTAACAGTTTAAGACAAACCTCATCCTATCAGATACACGTGCCAACAGCGTTCAGTAAGGCCCCACTGGGAACATGGTAGTAAGTCAGTAGTTGGGGATGGGAATTAGGGGTCTCAAAAGGGAGAAGGAAATCTTCTAAAACTGATTGATGTGAATAGCTGTACAACTTGGTAAATTTACTAATAACCATTTAATTGCTCACTTAAAATGGGGTAATGGCATGCAATGTAAGTTATACTTCAATAAAGTTGTCTTAAAAACAAATAATGGCTAGCCTACAAATATGAATGTCAAGCTGATATCAACATGATAAGGGGACCTGGTTATCTTTCTTTTAAGAGATGGCTATTTTATACAAATGTTACTTGGAATTTTGATGGAAATAGTGGTCATTTCTTAGGGGCCGAGAAATTACAGAACCAATAAAAAGATACAAAAAAAAAATAATAATCAATAGACAGTCCAGCTGCTGAGTAAAAGGCAGGAAGGAGAGTCAGCTAGGAACTAGAGAAACAAGTGGATAAAAAATCACGTTCAACAGTCCAATCAGAAGAGGAATTCGGAGGCAAGCGCGGTTGGCTCTTTGAGATCTGCCTAGAACAACTCGCTTCCTAATCTTGAGAAGAAACAGGGGCAGGAGCTTGCAGAGCAGTTCTTCCTTGTCCCCACTCTCCACCAAAGCAGATCTCAAACTGGGGATTCTGTTAAAGACGCAGGTGCTGCCTCAGACACCCTGGGTGGGGCCCAAGACTCTGCCTGTCCATCCAGCCCCCGCATCATGCTCAGGCCGCTGGCCTGTCTCTGGACCACGCTTCGAGTAGACAGGCTCTCAGCCGCCCATGCAGTCTCTCAGAAACCCAAATCAGGTCGTGCCAGTGCCCAAGACCCCCCGATGTCTCCCCACCGCAATTAGGGGAAGACCCGACTCTCCACCGCGCCCCACGAGACCCCCTGCGATCCGGCCCCGGCCCAGGCCACTGGCCATGTGGCCACCCAACTCCTCCAGCCGCACGGGGCTTGCTTCCGGCTGTGACCACGCCATCCTTCTCCTGACACCTTGTTACCTTTTTTGAAATGTCACTTACCAATATCTGGAATTCCAACTTACTACTAAGGATATAAGCTCCTGGAACGTGGTGGGTAGAATGTTCCACCGTATTCTCAGTGTCTGCTACAAAGTTGGTGCTCGGTATCAAAAATGAATGTCAAAAGCTACAGGATGGACCACAAAAACAGCAAAAGTAATCGAGCCAAGGGTACAAAAATTTGGTAGACAACAGGAGCTTGAAGACTGAGTGATGATGGCCTTACCTGCCAAACACACATGTACACGCACGCACACACAGCCTGGTGTCCTACAAGAACTGGCTCCAATTTAAGTCCATCCCTACCGCAAACAGCACCAGAACCAAAGCCCCGGTCTCACTGCAGATGACTTGTCCCTGGCGATGTCGGGCACAACAAAAGCCCCTGACGACAAACGCAGTTGGCGCTGCTGGGGTGTCTGCTGCGAGACGCAGCCTGCAGGCTCCAGGGAAATGCTTTTGGGACACCGGTGATGTCCGGGGCGAAGGGGACCAAGCGCAGGGTCACCCCCACTGAGATGGACTCCTGCACGTGGCACCATTTCCCAAAAAGGGCCTCCTGCCTCCTTATGCATAATGCCATGAAACCCAAATTCACACACGCGCAGTCCAGAAAGGTTACACACCTCGTGCTGTGGAAAATGGCCATCATGTGTTTTCCTTCCACTCACCCCCGATTCCCTCCCCAAGGGTGGAAATGAAACATTCTGAAGGTCTGAGAATATTCCAAACAAGCCATCCTTTAGGAGTAGCGGCTGCCCATGCTACACACATAAATAAAAATCTACCTTAAGCTCAAACACATTTATAAGGTCTTTGGGAAGACTTTGCTTTTCCTCTATAAATGTCCAAAAAGATGAATTAAGAGCAAGATGACTCATCCGTCTAGATTGATTAGCCGCATGCTTTAAGGGTCAGCCGGGGAACAATGCCTAGATGCATTAACGTACAATTTGCCCACAGACATCAGTGTGTTTATTTTACTTGCTGACAATATTTCTGGAATTAAGTCATTGTTAATCCAAGTCTGGAAGGAGATACGGGACCACCCAACTCCCCGTCTGACAAGCCACCTTCTCTCACTGCCCAACACTGGCATTCTGCCCCCAAATTCTGAGGCTCCCTTAAGCTTGGGGAGGGAGAGATACATCACGTAGACAGGGAAGGTGTTTCTCCCCCCACCAGCCCCGTGAACCTGGTCTCTGCCCTCTCTGAATTTATTTCTCCTTTTTTCACATTGTCCCTTTACATCACGGCACATTTTCTGAAAACCATTTGGGAAATAATGTGGCCCTTTCCAAAAACAAAGCACTGGCTGTATGCTGACGTCCAGACCTAAAGAATCACGGCTGACCACATGCAGCACACTGTGTCCTATGCTTGGTGCCTTTTATCTCAATTAATATCCACAACGCGTCTGCAAGGAAGGATGTGTCCCTTCCCCATCTCCCACACCTGCCCTCATGTGACAGATAGGTCACAGTGGACATGCAGTCAAAACTTTGCCTCATGTGCAAAATTATTAAAAATATTGTACAAAATAAACTTCAGGCTCGATGTCTAAGGAACATAAATGAATTTTGTGTTTAGACTTGGGTACCATCCCTGAGATATCTCCTTATGTCTATGCAAATATTCCAAAATCCAGGGAAAAAAATCTGGAATCTGAAATACTTCTGGTCCCAAATATTTTGAATAAGGGCTACTCCACCTGTACCTTAGCTAGCAAAGCATCCTCTCTGCATGGACTCTGGTGATTGGCCACCCCATCCCCCCCAAAAAAAAGATCCAGGGTATTATTTAAGGACTATCAAATACAGTCACGGCCACATAAGGATGTTTTGGTCCACGATGGACTTTATAAACAATGGTGGGCTCATGAGACTGTAATACCATATTTATACCAATCCTTCTCTGTGCTTAGATATGTTTCAGCACGCATACACTGGCCATCTGGTTACAACTGTGTATAGTATCCAGTATAGTAACACACTGTGCAGGTTTGCAGCCTAGGAACACCAGACTGTCCCCTACAGCGCAGGCATGTAGTAGCCAGCACCATTTAGACTCCTGTAAATACACTCTGCGATGTCCACACAACGGTGACATTCGCTAATGGCACAGTTCTTAGAATGCACCTTGCTGTCAAGAGACCGGTGATGGTACCACTGCAGAGAGGCGGAGGACCCCGTGAACCCAGCCACTGCATGCTCGGGGGCTCACTTGGGCTCAGTCACGTCCCAGCTCAGAAGCCCTGCGCCCCAGGTCCACGTCGGGAGGACACGGTGGCTCCTGACTTCTGAGCTGGCGCGCGGGGCCGGAGCCTGCTGCGTGTCTGACCCCATAAACCTGTCCCTGACAGGAAGGAGGAATGCAGTCAAGGAAGTATGGCAGAGGCCTGACTCCAGACAGTCAGGAAAACATCGCGGCGCCTCGCAGTGGAAGGTGAGCGTGACTTCAGCTGTGTCCTTACAAAGAAAAGGGGCGGGGTGGAGCCAGGGGACATGGTTTCCTTTTCTCCATTAGTAAAGAAGTCTGGCCGGGCGCGGTGGCTCACGCCTGTAATCCTAGCACTCTGGGAGGCCGAGGCGGGAGGATGGCTCAAGATCGGGAGTTTGAAACCAGCCTGAGCAAGAGTGAGACCCCGTCTCTACTAAAAATAGAAAGAAATTAATTGGCCAACTAAAAATATATATAGAAAACAATGGCTGGGCATGGTGGTTCACCCCTGTAATCCCAGCACTCTTGGAGGCTGAGGTGGGCAGATCCTTTAAGCTCAGGAGTTCGAAACCAGCCTGAGCAAGAGTGAGACCCCCGTCTCTACTAAAAAAATAGAAAGAAATTAGCTGGACAATTAAAAATATTTATATAAAAAAAAATTATCCGGGCATGGTGGCACATGCCTGTAGTCCCACCTACTTGGGAGGCTGAGGCAGAAGGATCGCTTGAGCCCCGGGGTTTGAGGTTGCTATGAGCGAGGCTGATGCCACGGCACTCTAGCCTGGGCAACAGAGTGAGACTCTGTCTCAAAAAAAAAAAAAAGTCTATCTACCCAAACCCATGCTCCCTCTAACAACAGCCTATAAATACACACCCAAACCTGGAGAAAAAATTAAGAGCACACTTCCGCCTCGCAGAGCACGTTCCATTTGCCCTAGTTCCCTCTGTTCTCGGTTAAAGGTTGGTTCCCTAACTCCCCTTCCTCATGACCTGCCCCAAGACACGCGGGGCGTGGAGAGCTCAGCTGTCCTCCCACCCACAGGAAAGGGCTCCTCCGGGAGACCCGAGGTGAGACGGGGAGAGGCAACGAGAACAGAGTTCTGGATCACAGCCAAGCCAGGAAAAACGGCAAAGCCCCAATTACCCTGTAGGACCTGGGATGGAAGTGACTATTTTAGAACCAGAAAACATCTCAACGACATCTCGGAGTCGCATTCAGGAAAACCCCTTTGTACAACTGTTGTCTTCTTGTCATGCAAGAGGATGTCAGCGTCCGGGACGTTTCCTACCAGAAAGCCATCGGGGGATCTGTGCAGCGCTTGGAGGAGCTTAAAAGCGGGCTGTGGTTTATAAGCCTCGTCTCTGGCTGGAAACGCTAGCATTTTTTTCTTTCGGAAGAAAACATTTTCATTCTAGCGTTTACTGAGTCAACACGGTTAGGATGGTGTGCGGCCGTGGGCTCTCTGATCACAGATCTCTGCATGGCCACACGTCTAATTCAAGGCTTTATAATTATTGGATGCTCAGGGAGCGTCTGTGGTGGAAAATAGAAAGTGGTCGGGTTATGGAGACAGAGATGTCCTTGTAAACCTTAGGTCATCAGCCTCGCGGAGACTCGCAGAACTTCCATCCTCTGGTCTGTTACTCACCACTGTGAACTCCTTTTCTCCCCTCTTAGAACTTTTAGAAATGTAAAGGGAGAAAAAGGGCAAAACAATAAAATGCCCAGCATATAGTATGCGCTCAGGGAACGGGAGTTCCTATCATTAGAGCATCTCTTGTGGTTCTTCAACTTGTAAGAAAAAGAATGGGAAAATGGGAAGGCAAATAGACTATTGGATTAGCACAGACACTGGAGCTAGAACTGTCTGGCTTTGCTACATCCTAGGGGTACGACTGTGGGCGATTTACTTCATCTTTTGCCTGCCTCAGTTTCCCCAACTATGAAACAGTACAAGGATCCCTTTCATAAGACTGCTTAGGATTATATGAGACAATTCACACAAATGTGGTGTAAAGGTGCAGTATGGAGGATAGTTTCTCCCATGAGTATCACAATAATTATTTTTAAATTATTATTATTGAAGACTGGTCTTTTCTCGTGCCTACGAACTTGGGCTGTGAATCATGAACCAGGTGCTGGGCGGTCATTCAGAGGGACACAAGACACTTGGTAGCAATGGGGCGGCAGCGGGAGGGCCCAGAGTTCCAGACCAGCACACCTGTGTGGACACGGTGTCATAACAACCCTGACCGGTGTCATAACAACCCTGACGGGTCCCAAACAGCTGCGCAAAGCTGGACAAGAGAAGTGTGTGATAAATTTTATTGAAGGCTTCTATTAAAAAGAATAAATTGGGCCAGAAACAAAGTTATCTTACCAACCCCACTTTCATTTTTTTGTATCATGAACCACCGTCTTTTGGCAGGAGGAGACAATGAGGTAGGTTGCACCTAGCCACACCTGAAATTGCCCAAGACCCTGTGTTAATGATAATAAGTAATGATGATGATATGACATCGATAATGTCCCCTGCTCGCTCGTGCCACATGCTTCACCTGCATTTAAGTACCTACTTTACCTACTTTTTATTCAATACCCATCAGCCTTCCCTGGATTATCTCACTTGATACAAGGGGGGGTATCTGTATTGTCTTCATCTTACACATAAGATGCCTAAAGCTCAGTGAGGTTCAGTGGTACACTCATGGTCATGCACTGACCAGTGACATTTGGAGATCTGATCCCAACCCTATGAGAAACAGGAGTCTCAACTCTTATCTACGCTGAAGCCCCTGTTTGGGGTAGACCCTGACCAGCAGGACACGGAGTGACGGGACAGATTTATGGAGAGCGGACTTCATTCATGGTTTCCTTCCTGTCCCAGCAAACTTCTATAGCAGCCGGGGAGTGCTGAGAAGTCAGGAGATTAATTGTAAGGCAATTCCTTGATCCATCACAACCAAGAAGCAGTTTGACGGGCAGAAGGGTACAGTTTACCCCGAGATGAAGGAGCAATGAAAAGCCCTCCTGTTTGCATGGGGATTCTCACTTTGCAAAGAGCTTTGCCCATGTCCTCTCATTGGTCCCCTCAAACCATCTGCAGAGGCAGAATGAACAGAAACACCCCCAGAGACACAATAAGGGCTGCCCAGGAAGGAAAAGGTTTAGAAACCCTAACACACAGAAGCTACAAACAGAATGATTATCCAATCCACGGCTTTACAAATGTGATAAATACACCCTGCTTCACTGAACAGCATAGCTAGACTTACTGTATTCTATTTTTTAAGTAAAAGTGATTTTCAGGGACCCCAATCATCCATTAATTGAATGCGTGTAATACACTTCAGAAAGTTATCCAAGGGAAACGCTT
Source organism: Lepilemur ruficaudatus (assembly GCA_963574885.1). NCBI lineage: Eukaryota > Metazoa > Chordata > Mammalia > Primates > Lepilemuridae > Lepilemur > Lepilemur ruficaudatus. Next base: position 27,298 of record CAUYRT010037232.1, read on the forward strand.
CATCTCAAAGAAGTCACTGGGCTGCTCGCGCGCTGGTGAGCAGTTTTCTCTGCCACTCCTTGGCGTGTGCTGAGGACTGCCAAACGAACATTGGTAATAACCTCTAAGAAAACTCAAGCGAGCAGCCTGCAGGGCTGAGGAATTGTGATGTATAACACATTCCAAAGTCATCTAGCGCAAGGTCTTTAAAATACACACTTTTACAAATAACACTGCTACCCAAACAGGGATCTGTTCAGCACCAATTACTCTGTCCCCTAGCATAGACAGCTTTGGAGTTTGCAGGATCAATAGGAGGAGGATGGAATCTGCAGGCAGAAACAAGGAGCAAGGATGGAGATCTCATGGGTTGGGCCTGTCCTTTTCCAAGCACTGACCAAGGGGACAAGAGCCGTCCCAGCAAAGGGTCTGAGCTATGGAAGGCCTGTTGCATCTGGATGTGAGCCACGGCTGGGTGTGCACGGTGAGGGGACAAGAGATAGCAGAGAGGCCCTCTGGCCATGCCAAGGAGAGCCTGGGTTCTGCCCTCCAAGCACTGGAGAGTCAAGGAAGAGATTTGAGAATAGAAGTGGCAAGATCAAGATTTGCTTTCAAAAGATTGTTCTGGCCGTGGTGTGGCAGGCAGAGAGAGAGAAGGCTGTCTTCCTGTCGTGCCTGAAGACGACAGTCCTGGCACTTCTGGCAGCCACAGAGAGCTTTCTGGAACTGGAGACTTCTTCCACCGAATGCAGATCAGGAATAACTATGCCCAGCATTTGTATAGACCCTTTTACTTCTAAAACTCTTTCAGTTCATCCAACAACAATCCAGGGAGGTGGGCCAAGTGGAATCATCCCCCTTTCACAGATAGGGGAGCATCTCTAAGTAGCAACAGAACCACAGAACAATTTCCAGTTAGAGTAATTGCATGCTAGCTCTGCCCCATTTAAGATTGGAATTTGATCTGTGTGGCTAGAAAATGAAGCATGGGAAATAAAACCCTGGGGGAGAAAAAAAAACCCTCAATGTCCACATCAATGCTAAATAATAATCTAAAAAACACTGCTTTCAGAATACGAAGAACAAGTAACTAGCACAACGAAACACACAGCATACCTGAAAACCAGAGGGCCGCTAGCTAAATTAGCTTTGCAAATTTAAAAACATCTGATAGAAAGTATTATCATTTCATGCATCTAATATGCACAGCTTTTTAAAATATGTTCTGATATAGAACTTACGCTTGCCTAATTGTGCACATCACAACTCTTATCAAACAGTGCTTAGAGTTAGCTTAAAAACCATTCCAGAGTGACAATATAACACACATCCTCTGAATTACACGTGACAGCCAGTGGTGTAATTCAGTTTGAGTGTTTAGGACTGAGCATCCGCGGAGCTAATGATGTGGATCCCAGTCTGAGTCCACAGGTGTGAGAACCAAGAGTGCCAGTGTCCCAAGGCAGGAGAAGACGGATGTCACAGCTCACGCAGAGTCCAAACTCGCCCTTCCCCCACCGTTTTGTGCTATTTGGGCCCTCGGTGGGTGGGACGATGCCCACGCGTGTTGGTTAGCGGCGCCTTCTTGACCTTCATGATGGATGTCTGGGAGCGGTTTTGCTTATTTAGTCTGAGAGAAAGAATCTGAAATAGCAGGGCTATGAAAGCTCATATTGTTACAGTCCTCCCGCGGTTGTAAGGTTCAGCTAGACCTTAGCAAAACGGGACTTCAGTTAGGAATTTGTGAGCGAGGCCAATTCCTGCTAGGGGACATTTGTAACTTGGCCCCGGCTGAAAGTTTCAGGTCAACTCACACTAAAGTAGAAAATAAAGTACTTTGTTCAGCTGGGAAGGAACCACTCAGCTCAGAATCCAGGAAGACAAATGATTCATGATGCTCTCCTGTCTCAGAACGGTCTATTAGAGCTTTTTCTCCAGTTACTTAAATCTCCACTCCATGGAGAAGCTGGTAGAATTCTATCAGGTAAGAAACAGGGCTGACAAGCACGATTCCTTCCTTATCATCCCCGAAAGGTACCCATCCATCTGCAGAGACAAAGAATGAGATTCTAAATCGCATTCTGCGATATATCTTGGGTTTCCCTGGGTTCTAGGCCAGCCAGTACCTGCAGAAAAAAAATCTAGAATTTCTCAATTCTGTAGTTGGCATTAGTCAGGTGTTTACACCTGGCAGCTTATTTAATTAGTTAATTAGTAACGTATCATGAACTCACAGACATTGTCATGCTGCTGGTGGATAATTTTCTTTAATCGTAATAGTAACACACGCTTCCTAAAGAAATGTAGGTAAAAATGGAAACAAGCCGGGGGAAGGGGACAGTTATAATCCCATTCTCCCAAAGCAATCACTGTTCCGTATATTTTTCTTACAGTAATTTTTTACGGTTAGGTGTTTTTTAAATAAACCTTGTTATAATGATACTATGCATATAATTAAAATATACATACTCTACATATAATTATGCATAATAGCAGTAATCATACAATGATTTTAAATTAGTTTTTCAATTAACACTAAAAATTTAACTGAAAATTTTTTGATATGGTATAGTTACTTTTTTTTTTATAAACAGCTGCATTTTATCCCATCTATGGCGATATTAGTCTTTATCACTCGGAGGCTGAGCCTAGACATCTTAAGTGACTTACCCAGGTCGGGGGGAAAAAAAAAACCAAAAATTAACACTGTCTTTTTAAGTTAAAAAAAAAAGAAGAGGAAGCCCAAATGAGGACATGCAAAGAAATCAAATATATTATTAATTTTTCATTTAAAAATAATCTTAAAGTCTCTGCATGATTGAGAATTTTATTACGTATATGTAAATGCATTCAAATTAATCAATGGGACAGATATATTATTCTTGCTTCCCTTCCCACCAAAAAATAACTCTACTGAAGCCAAAATTCCCTGAGTTCTGTGCTCACTTTTAAAAGACAGTTAAGAAAGTAGGGCAGAGAGATACAGAAAGCAATCTGCTGCTCCCCTCCTCAAGCAAAGAGCCATCATGCCATGGTGGAAACATCCTTTGGTAGAAATAGTCATTTGACTTAGTATAATAGTTTGCTAGAGCTGCCATAACAAAGTACAACGGGCTTAAACAGCAGAAAAGTGTTTTCTCAAAGATCTGGACGCTAGAAGTCCAAGATCAAGGTGTCAGCAGGTTTGGTTCGAGCCCTCTCTCTTTGGCTTACAGAGATGTCTGCTTCCATACTGTGTCCACGTGGTCTTTCCTCTGTGCATGCCTAAATTTCCTCCTCGTTTAAGGACACCAGTCATATCGGATGCAGCCCTACCCACATGACCTCACTTTACCTTAATTACCTCTTTGAAGACCCTATGTTTAAATATAGTCACATTCTAAGGGCCTGGGGGGTTAGGATTTCAACATATGAATTTTGAGGGAGCACAATTCAGCCCGTAAGACTTATGCAAGATTAGCAATTACAAGACCTCTCCTTTTTTTCTTCCCTGCTAGGATGTTTGATTAACAAAGAAACTTCCTTTAAAAAAAAAAAGAAGAAATAAAAACAGATGTGTCCTTTCTCTAACACTCCTCCAGCCTCCACCATCGAGAAAAAAAATTTTTTTTTGCAGTTATTTTATTCATTTGAAGAATCAGATCACTTCTGCACTGGGCATGTTTTCAAACCTTGGGCAAGATCTCAGAATAGCAAGGGGCACAACTTTTGCACTAAATTCCTTTAAGAAATAGCCACAGACTTGCTGCAATTTCAAAACAAGAAAGAAATGAAAAGAAAATGCTAGTAACAGTGCGGCTGCTCACAGACCCTGGAGGCCATTCTTTCAAACCAGCTCCCTGTCCCCTGATGCCACAGAGCCGCTCACTGTCCCTCCACAGTCTCCTGATTGTCTCACCGAGTTGGGCCCCAGACCAAAAATAAACCCTATTTTTTTCCCCCTGGGACTGGGTCATAGCATTTCCTACCAAATCTAAACACCTCAAAAATCCTCCCTGAAATGGATCCTAAATAAAAAAAAACAAAACATAAAATAAAACAAAACACCTAACGTTGTCAAGATTTTGTTAAACACCAGCCACCTGAACTCCAGGGTAAGCAAGCAGTCCCTTTTAAGTGGAAACTGTCCCATGAAGGCTCACGGAAGAAGTGGCCACTAGCTCCTTTGTTCTTTTTATTTTTGCAGGAGACACGGTGAGAGATTCTGTACCCCCTTCTGTATCTTTTTGTGAAATCTGATCCTGTTTTGCTAGAGGTTGCCTTCTCTGTTCAGTTTGCCACGCCAGCGGGGGTGACAAGTTGCATTGTAACCCAGCATCGAGCTCTCCCGAGCGTACTGACGTGGTCCTGCTGGAGACACTCAGTCCCCCTGTGACCGCCCTGGCTCCCAGGTGAAATATTCACTTTCCCTATGACATGTCATCATAATATAATATCAGAAGATTATTACATTTGGATGAAGTGACTGCGTCTGAATTTCCTGGCATTGCCGAAATGAAAATAAAATGCTACTCAATGCTGTCATGGAAGGAACCACATTTGGCAAGCCCATTTTTCCTTTCCTGTGGATGGCGACAGTCTAGGTCAAAATGGGAGACTCTCGGGTCTCTCCATGTTTTGTTCCTCTGGGCAAATGCAGACCCAGTTCACCTGCGTGGATCACGGAAGGCTTCCTGGTTGGGTAGGAGCCTAGCATGGGCTAGCCTGCAACAGTCCTTCAGTCTCCTTCCCCACTTATGGCAACGAGATGTAAAAAAGAAACCCCAATGACCAGACCAAATGTCAGACCAATTAACTTTCTCCTCCTCCAGGGCCAAAGGCTGTACTATAAACCCCAACGTGCTCACTTTGCGTGAAAGCGTAGTCACAGGTGGAAACATCTGAGAGTGGATGGATCCAGAGAAATCCCTAGAACATTGACTCATGAGTAAATGCCTGCCAGTAAGGGTCAGTAACATCAAATTTATTTAGCGTAATGGCAATTTGAATCACCTGTAGGGTAGTTACAGGTGATTAAACGTCTGTATTCTCTTCTAAACTGTAAGTTCTCTGAGGGCAGGGATTGTGTGAATGAAAAATCAAATGAAAGAATGAATAAAAGCACCAAAGAAAAAGTACAGGATTTAGATGCTGAAGCCTGACATCCGAATCTCTAGGGCTTAATTCTTTCAGCATATGTGTGTTTTTTTGTTTTAATGGCACCTGTGTTACTTACATAATACTAAGTATTTTAAACTTCCCCTCTCTCTTGTGAAATAAAAATAGCCAATATTTTCTGAAACAGTTGTCTCAATTCCTAACTCTTGGGTGACCAACCATCCCAGTTTGCCTGGAATTGACAAGATTTCTAGGATATGAGACTTAGGATACTTATACCTAGAAAGTTCCGGAAAAACTAGGATGAGTTGGTAATGCTACAACACTAAACTAACTGCTTTTCATTCATTGTTATTTCATCTAATCCTTACCAGAGCCCAATTAGATAAGTAGATGCTTTAATTATCCCATTTTACAGATGAGGTTATGGAGGCTCAGGCATGTTAAGTAACAAAAACTCATGACTAGCTTGTTGGAGATGAGGACCGAGCATCATGGTGCTACCCTGCCTCATGTCAGCAAATTGGGAACCACAGTAACCCACCACATGGACCTCACCTGGCTGCTGAGATGATGCTAATGAGTCAGGTGTAGCATCATACTGTCTGCAAAGCCCTTTCTCATTTAACCCTGCAGGGAAGGGAGGCGACCACAGCCCAGTCACAGTCAACCTCAGTTGACCTCCATGGGGAATTTCACGGCGCATTACTCGGGCTCTGGTCAACCCTTTTCTTCTGTTTCTAGAGAAGATACACAGAACATAGGAGAGGAAGGGAAAGGGAAATCAATCTCCATCAGCAAGGTATTTCCTCCAAAGGGACTTTTGAATCATTATTGTAACAAAACACATTTCTTTGTCCACATTTCTTTGTGCTAAGGTTGAGAGAACATCTTTAACTGAAGAATAAATGAGTTCCTTAAAGTGGTGAGGTTGTAAATCGCCCATCGGGTCCAAGGATTCATGGTTGGTTGTGTTCTTTTTATTTATCTCTGAGAGTTACCCGGTCCTCCGCCTGGGATCGCCCATACTAATATGTATTTTTCAGTTTAGCCAAACTCTGAAGTTACAGGCAAGAGAAAATTTAACAAGCTGGGGGAGACAGATGTATTCATCAAATGTAATAAAGATCTTCCCAGCAGGAGGTCAAGCAAGTTGATATACTTTAATTGAAAATAAATGCCTTATAAATGAAGCATATGACTATGTACCAGAGCCTTGGAAAAAATAAATAAATTGATTTTAACTTATACCTGATGGTGTATTACATTTTTAATATGTGATGATATTTTTGTACACCTCTTTAATTCCCCCCATTGCCTTTAAAATTGGCAAAAACACCTTATATCTTGACTATCAAGGCTTTCTACAACATTTCCAGCTTTATTTTTTTCTCTGTTCCCCCATCTTTTCACCAAACTGGACTTCCTCAAACTCCTGGGCTCAAGCGATCCTCCCGCCTCAGCCTCCCGAGTAGCTGGGACTACAGGTGCGCACCAACACTCTTGGCTAATTTTTCTATTTTTAGTTGAGATGCGGGGTCTCGCTCTTGCTCAGGGTGGTCTCAAACGCCTGACCTCAAGCGATCCTCCCGCCTCCGCCTCCCAAAGTGCTAGGATTATACCCTTTTTCAGTTTTATGGCATATTTTTTTTCTTTTGGAGAACCACTCCTGCCCAACCTCAACCCGTGGGTTTGATGGGGCTGGACCTATCTTTGACAAAGTGGGCTTGGGATCCAGGCCTGGCCAAACAGGGCCCTGTTTCTATATTTTGCCAGATTTATCAAGAGAAAAGCACTCTTTTTTTTTTTTTTTTTTTTTTTTTGCTGGCGTGATGGAGTTGGTAAAGAGGTGAGCCTGGGAGAACCGGTGTCCATCCTTACCTCTACAAGGAAGAAGCTTATCTGAAAACAAAGCCAAACAGCCATTTGGCTGTTCCTGAGTTGTAGCCTTTATAATAAACCAGCAGTAGTAGTAAGCAGACTATTTTCTTGAGTTCTGTGAGCATTCTAGCAAACTACTGAACCCAAGGAGGCAGTCACGGGAACCCCTGATTTATAGCTGGTCAGTGTGACGTATGGGAGATCTGGGACTTGTGATTGGCTTCTGAAGGGGGAACAGTCTTCTGCACCTGCGCCTGTAACCTGTGGGATCCAACTCTAACTCCAAGAATACAGCATAGGATTGAACTGAATCGCAGCTCACACAGTTGGTGTCCGTAGAATCGGAGGATTGGTTGTTGGTGTTGGAAAACATCCCGGAAAAAGATTACATATTACTCTGGGAAAGAACAGGGTGAGAACTTGAGCTTTCCAATGAGACACCTGGATTTGATCTGGGTATCACTGCTACGTGACTCTGGGGTGAATTCCTTAATATTTGCCATCTTCCATTTCTTGATATCTAAAATGACACACATAACTGTCACCGAAGGATTGTTGTAAGGATGGAGAAGACAGATACTGTACGTTAGCTAGGATACAGCTCCAGCTGCCATCACAGAGATGCATAATACTGATGGTGTAAGTAAGGTTTTTATTTTTCTCCCACGTGACGAACAAGGCACAGGTGTCTGGGGCCAGTCCGGTGGCTCCACGGTGACATGGGCCCAGGCTCCTTCTGTCTTCTGTCTCCTCTATCATCGTCCGAGCGGGTTTAGCCACAATCTCATCGCAACCAACAGAGAGGGGAAAGTCAAAGTCGACAGCACAGGCCTTGCTTTTCAAAGCACGGTGAAAGTTTTCCACACTTACTGTTCACATTTCAGAAGACAGAATGTAGTCACGTGTCTAATGTGTAACCACATCTCGCTATGGACGATAGAAACGCGGTGTTCATTCTCAGCAGCAATGGGTCAAATAATACTATACTATGGCTTTTTAAAAAAGTATTATTATTACTAGAGATGAAGGAAAAAACTGATATTAGGGGACAACATAGGATGCATTTAAATCACAGGGCAGATTTCCTGGCACACTCGATACTACCTATTTTCCATCTTCTTTATAGTTACAGGTATGTTGAAAATCCTGAGTGGTATTCACTCAGTTGCTGACTCTGTTCACTGGTGAAATCCTTCTGAAAAGCAGCAAAAAATGCATCAGAGTCATGATGATCCAGCTCTTAGGGATCTCTTCAAATGAAATAGCGCAAGAGTCGAGGCTGTTCCTTCTAGCGTTATCTGGACAGGTGTAACTGTACAGGCCCAATAGTGCACAGTAGCAGAGCATGAGCCATCCCTTCCATTTCTGGGATCAATCTTGAAATCCTGTGGTCTTGGTCCCATATACCATGACATCGCCTTGGTGCCTGGGCCGGCGCTGGCTGTATTAAGAACCATAACATGCTGGGTCCCCGGAAAACAGGCCTCCGACGTTAGCATGCAGGAGGTATTTGGGGGATCAGGGCCTGTGGGGAGTAAGGGAATGGTGAACAATCATGCTGCCATGACAAGGTTCTGGCCAATCCCAATGAGCTCTTGAGCTCGAATGGCCCTTCAGCTTTGTCCTGGGTCACCCACCATTGGATGTCACTCCCTCAAAAAACGAGGGAGAGAAAGAAAGAAGGAGAGAGATGAGGAAAACTAGAAAATTTCGAGAGTCTGGTAGTTATTCAGTGGTGGGAAATGTCACGTATTTTTCTCAGATTGCACGTCTCTGAAGTTTCTGGTTTTCGTTCAGTAGTTCCTTGTCTGTTTAAGTGTTTAGAATTTTCGAAAGATTAGAGGCAGGAAAAAGAATGGGTGCAAAAAACCCCATAGCAGAGCTACCTCCAAACCTACGAGGGCTGTTTTACCAAGCTGAGTTCTGATAACAAAGAGCAAATGCCTGAGAACAGAGGGCGCTAAGCCTTTAAGCCATGACAGTGATGTTGCACACTTTCTCTTCAGAAATGCAAAATGAAAACACGTTTAGAGATGGAAAATAATTTTCCATCCATTTACCCCTTATTTTATCCCTTATTTACTAAGCATCATCTGGCAGAGGTGCTTAACTTAAAAAAGTACTTTTTTTGCATGTGTAAAAAATTGTTTTCCATGTAAAAATGATTTGTTTGTTTTTCTTTTAGTGTTCAGAGGGACAATTATGTTTTGACTATTTAAAAAATTCTGTCAGGGGAAAAAAAAAAAAAGCCCGATGCTTGAAAACATGCTAAATTGGACTTATCTACAGATGGTAGGGAGTAAATCTGTTAAAAAAATTAAAAATTTTGAAAAACGCATGAGGGTCTGACAGCAAGCAGGAACACGAAAAAACACATAGTCAAAGAACTATAAGCACGTGGGTTTTTTTCTTTCCCAGTAGGAGAAAGGTCCCTGGCGTGGTGACAGGGAGGGAAGGTTATAGCTGAGAAAGAAGTGCTCAGGCCTCTCCGGGTCAGGAAGCAGGAACCACCCTTCCTAACCGGCATGCGGGTCACATGAGGCGGCCGGATTGAACATTCTTACTTCCTCTAGGCCAGGCACGAAGCCAACACTTCATCACCCAAGTTATGGTCACAGCATCCTGATGACACAGAGAACTATCATCACCCCATGTTTAAGACACGGATAGGTCCGACTCTTACGTGCTAGGCTGAGCAATTAAGGGGTGCTCCTGGGTGCCCTGTTACTCATGATCCTGAAGTAGCCACTGGGTAAAGGCCTAGCTCTGGAAATTTCTGATTCCAGAAAAAAAGGAATCATGATGATTCTGATTAGAGCAGAATTTGCCTCCCTGAGAGTAATGATATTCTGAGAAATAGAAATTAACTCAGTCCTTCCTGGGTGTCTCTGTGTGTGTCAAAGAATGACTTTTATAATAGTCACTCTTTATAAAACAACAACAACGAAAACACAAATCCGGGCTCTGAAAATTATAACTAAATTGGTGGCAATAGTTAACTCACTCATTTAAGACATATTTATGAAGTGCCTCCTATGTACCACGGGTATACAGTGGTGAGGGAGATAGATTTGTCCTTTGGCCTTATGTTACTTAAAGTCTAACAAAGGTTTGGGAGGCTGAGGTGGGAGGATTGCTTGAGGCCAGGAGTTTGAGACCAGCCTGGGACACATAGGGAGACTCTGTCTCTACAATCAATCAATCAATAACAGTCTAACAAAGGACACCAAGCAATAACAAATGTGAACCCAACTAGGACAGGAAAGTTCTGGGCTCAGGGATCATATTCTGGGGCATTTAAGAAAATGCTCTGAGAGTTATCAGATTCCGTGCTAGCATATCTCTGATACCTGTCTATGTCAAATACGCACTTTAGAAAATAATGAGATTGTATTTGCACACATTGTCTTGCTATCTAATTTAGCTTCAGTTTAAGAGTAGTTTGGGTCTAAGCTAGACACCTGGCACTTCTGAAGTCCATTTGTGGTTATGATGTTGAACCTTATGTCTGAAGGGCTCATTCCATAGGCTACTGCTAGAGAGAGCAGGATAAGGATTGGAGGCCCTAAGACCTCAAAGCAGATGTTAGTGGGATTCCTAGGGGGCTCCCAAGGCTGGGCAATAATGTCAGCATGGTCTTTGAGATCGACAAACAAGCAAGGAGAACCCGGTGAACGAACAGGCTGAAGGTGGGGCCAACTTGGTAGAACCGCCAGAAGCTAGACATGAGCTATATAGAGCCACCTCCAAAGTCGGAACTACAACTTCCAGGCAGGCTCAAGAGAAACTAGTTAGAACTTTGGATTTAACATTGGAAGAAAAAATAATGATCATATTCATTAGGCCAAATATAAACGCTGAATAATCAAGGTCACTTAGGGGAAAGTTTCTGTCACAAAGCTACCCTGAATAATGGAGATCACAAGTTTTGCAGGTAAATCAGCCCCAGCAAAAATCCCAACTCTGTACCTCCTGGTTCTGCAACGCTGGGCAAGGCACTTAACTTTGCTGAATCTTATTTTCATTAGAAGTAAAATGGAGACAGCAAAACCCAGACGGCAGGACTGCTATGCAGATGAAATAATTAGCACCTAGGAAGCACTCAGTGAAGAGAATCTGATGTTATTATCATTAATGATACACACTATTTTCTCAACACTATGCGTTGCTTGAAATCAGTAGTCGTTGGAAGACTTTAAAAAATACACTAAGGTCATTGACATGGCAAGCAAAGATGACAGTTTCTCCCCACCCCCATTCTGCTAATAAAAAGCTGGGTCAGAGAGGGCACCGCACACATGGTCTGGAACATGGTCAGTACTCAATAAAAGATGATGTTGATTATTTAGACAAAAGATTTTCACACTAATTATTTAGTTAGCTCAAGAGTTCTTTTCATTTTAACATATCTGAAGATTCTTTAGGCCCAGGAACACATAGCTCGGACACCATCAGTTCCCTGCTTGGTGACTCCCTCCCCAGAATCCAGTGCTACCAAGTACCCGGGGTTATCTGTTCCCAAAATCACATCCTGCTGCTGCTGACCACTCAGAGAACTATTCGCTCCAATTCTGGTCCCGGTGCCTCCCTGTCATCTGGGTGTGGGTTTTCCCCCTCTGTTGACATAGATGGCTTGGCTTCCCGTCTCCTTCCTGCTGTTTCCAGTAGCATTGGGCACCCAGAGTCATGTGTGACGTCATCACTCTCATTCCCATTGATCAGATTATCTCTCCTGAGGGACTAATGTCAATCATCACTCCCCTGGGATCCAATTTTCATAAAAGATCAGCCAAAAAAGACTTCCACTTAACCTATAACATTCAATTCCAGTAAAGCCCCAGGAGAAGAAAATGGGCTAAACATCGTCCCTCCGTCAACTCTAGGTGACCCCAAAAAGTTTTTTGATTCTTTCAGAGTCAACTTTCCTGAGAGGCTAATTTCTTTTAAAATCTACCTGTCCCTCCTGGAGTCAGGAGGACTATTTGTAGAACCAACCTCAAAACTGTGGTTTTTATATACGTAATGAGGAAGCCATGTTAGCACAGTTGAGCCAAAGTAAAAGGACTATATTTATTCATTTGTTCAACAAATATTTCTTGAGCACCTACTATGTACGAGGTGCTGAGGAAAGAGTTGTGAAACATCAATGAGCTGTCGGAGATGATAATGATTAAATACTCAGCATTAGAAAAAAAGAGAGGACCAGAGAAAAATTAAAGACAGAATAAAAACTTGAGGCAATTCTACAGATGATTTTAGCCACTCTCCCCAACGCCAACCCTCCCCAAATCCAGCAACACTTCTGATTAATCGTTTATTCACTCTATATGATGATAATAATGAGCTTGGACTAAACTGGAATCCTGAAACGGAATTTGAACCCTGTCTTTCACTTACTAGATGGGAGATTCTGGTCAAACTATCTCACTTATTTAGACCTCAGTATCTTTATCAGGAAAATGAAATTACTGATACTGCCTCCTAGAGCTGTGGTGAGAATCAAATTAAACGCTGTATATTAGCACATGGAATGGGACATGGTTAAGTACTCAAATAAAAGCTTATTATTATTATTTGGACTAAAGACTTTCACCTAAATTACTTAGCTCCATTGTCCTTTTCACTTCTCACAATTTAAAACACCTCTTCCTAAGATTCTTCAAGATTTACTCACACAGAGAGTGAGCTAATACAACGAAGAAAAGATGAGGAGACTCACTGAGGACAAGAGAAATTCAGAAATCCAGGCTCTTGGTCACCCCAGGAAGTCATAAAGCGATCTAGCATCTTCCCTCCCCATCAGTTCTTGTGGAAACGACTGGGTTGTATCGGGGTCAAGTTTTAAAAACTGTTGACAAAGTTCATCTTTAAAGCAAAGTCCTAGAAAGGAAGCAAAGGAGAAAGCACAGAAGGCAGTTTCTGACTTCACATAGAATCATTTCTACACTGTCAACTTCTCTTTATCAGGAGGGGTTTGAACTGAAAGAGAGCAAAATTGTTTCATGGAAAATAATGGAAAGTGCTGTATTTTTAATTTTACACTGGAAGTACTAGAATATTTTCCATAGCAATCAGTTAACAGATTGTTTTCTTGCATTTTTTTTTCTGTTCTTTGCTAAACTCTCAAAACTCAGACATTGTGACGGTGACGACTTTTATTACATAATGAAAAGACTGTGTATTAGAGGAAATGCATTTTAGTGAATTCATTTAAAGCTTCAAGATTCAAATACCATCCTTTAAAAAATCGCTAATTGTGCACCTACAGGTGTTGCTATTTTTCAATCTTTACGTTGTATACACTCATGATGAAACTCCAGTAATACTCCATTTGGGTTAACACTTCTTTAAGAAAATTTCAGTATTGCCAAGTCACTTTTTCCCCTCACCAGGAGAAAAACATGTTATCAATATTCCCAGACTTCTTGGCACTTCTAGAATATGGTTACTTGGTCCCTGGTGTCGGCAAGCTTTGGTAGCTCTAGTCCTGAGTGCTGGCCCACTGAGCAACAGAGAACCCTGGTTGCCTGGGCAAAAAGACATCTGTTAGTCACAGCTTTTACCAAAGTTGCCATTTCGTTTCTCTCGAAATGAACGCATCCTGTACTCCTGAGGGCTGCAGACGGACAAAGCGCTTTTGGAACCATCCAGGATTAAACAATCCTCCCCCTCTGCCATAATTTCTGACGTCGGAATTGCATCCGAAGGGCTGCGAGCATCTCTCGGGCTACAAGCGAGCGGAAGTGACTGAGAAATCCCTCCCGGGGCTGGCGCTTCCCCGGGGGAGCTACCCGGTCGCGCGCCATCCTCCCCGGGTCTCCAAAGCCCCGGGCAGTCAGGGGCGCCGGAGTCCCCGCCCCTTGTCGCTGCCCAGAGCGGCTCTTAACCTTTTTTGGGCCGGGGACCTTACGGAAAGCCACGGACCCTCCCGGAATGAGGGCAGCGGCTAGGGGAGAGCACAGCTGAGAAAACCTGCGACACGTTCACATCAGAAAAAAACGTTGCGACTTGGAAGCACACCCCGAACTGCAGGATTCAAGAGCCCCCGTTTCTAAAACTCTCGACCTGAGAGCCCGAGCTCAGGTGCCAAGCCTTGTCCCGAGTGAGAAAGTTCAGGAAGGGACGGAGCCCCGGCGCCGGGCCACTTTCACTTGCAAGAGGCCGCAGGAGGGGGACCGGCTGGTGCAAGGAGACGGGGACGGGAGAGGAGGAGGAAAGGAAAATTTGGGGAGAAATGCGGGAAACCGAGAGGGACACCGCGGGAGAAAGGGGGGGAGGGACAGGGACAGAGAGGCAGAGCGGCGCGGGGACGAGGAGGAGGAGGAGAGAGGAGGGCAGAGAAGAGGAAAGGGATGAGAGGGGGAAGGGGCCACGCGCGCGCCAGGGAAGGCAGAGAACTTTCTCTGCTCTTCCTCCCCCCGCCCCCCCGGGCCAGGGAGTCCCAGGAAAGCCCGGCTCGGCGAGGTGGCGGAGACCACGACCCGCTGCCCCGGCGGCCGGCGAGGCCTCCGGCCGAGGAGGGGACGCGGTCTGGAAGGAGGCGGTCCCCGCTCGCCTGGCTTTCTCCTCCCCTCTCCTCCTTCTAGAGGCGTGCACCGGGGGCATCTGGGCGGCGGAGGGCCCGCGGTCCCCCCGCCTCCGCCAACCCCCCCCCGGCCCCCCATTCAAGAAGCCGCTCCGCTCCCCGGGCCAGCACAGGGCGCCCGGCGCGCCTCGGAGCGCACGTCCCGCGCCTTCTCCTGCCCGCTCGCTGGACATTATGCGGCCGGGCAGCCGAGCCCCAGTCCTCCTCCGCCTCCTCCTCCTCCTCCGGCTCCTCCTGCGGCCCGAGCGGCTCGGCTCTCGGCAGGCGGCGGCGTTGCTCGGCCGAGCGCAGACGGGACCCTCGCGGCGGGACCTCAGCGACTCCTGAAGTCAGAAGTTGGCGGCGGGCGCCGGGCTCCGCGCGCGCTCCCCACGGCCGCGGCCGAGCGGGGGTGGGGGCGGCGGGGGGAGGGGTGGGGAGCACCATGCAGTTTGTATCCTGGGCCACACTGCTAACGCTCCTGGTGCGGGACCTGGCCGAGATGGGGAGCCCAGACGCCGCGGCGGCCGTGCGCAAGGACAGGCTGCACCCGAGGCAAGGTAACGAGGCTCTGGCCCCCGGGATCGTGTCGCCCCCGTCCGCCGCCTCCCCAGCCTCGCTCTCGAGCGGGGACACCCCGCGGCGGAGGCCCCTCTCCTTTTCCTAGAAAGAATTATCCGCTTTGCAGCCTCTCCCTTCTTTGGGTCATCCCCAGCCAATTGCTAAGGGAGAGGCACTGGAGACCAATCTAGTCAACCCCCCACCTTGCTTTTGGGCAGATCTTTCCCCCTTCCCACCCCCATGCCCCAAACCAAAGCTATTTAGTAAGTTAGGGGCACCAGACAGCGCCGTTTGATTTTATTCAGGGTATTTATCAGGATCTGAAATGATCTTTTGCATTTTTGACTTGTTCATTGTCTGGCTCTGGATGGTATATCCTCAGCGCCTGGCACAGTTCCTGGCTGTTGTTACTGGCACACAGTAGGTGCTCAGCAAATATTTGTGCACCGATTAAGAGTGAAGGGATTGACTCGAAAATAGGCTGGAAAATAAGGTCAGGACAAAGTCCCCACCTTCGTTTGAAATTCAGACATGAGGCAGAATGAATTATGGGTTCACATACTTCTGTTTCTCTCTGCAGTGAAATTGCTAGAGACCCTGAGCGAATACGAAATCGCGTCTCCCGTCCGCGTGGACGCTCTCGGAGAACCCTTTCCCACGAACGTGCATTTCAAAAGAAGGCGACGGAGCATTAACTCTGCCACTGACCCCTGGCCTGCCTTCGCCTCCTCCTCTTCTTCCTCTACCTCCTCCCAGGCGCATTATCGCCTCTCCGCCTTCGGCCAGCAGTTTCTATTTAATCTCACCGCCCATGCCGGATTTATCGCTCCACTGTTCACTGTCACCCTCCTCGGGGCGCCCGGGGTGAACCAAACCAAGTTTTACTCCGAAGAGGAAACGGAACTCAAGCACTGTTTCTACAAAGGCCATGTCAACACCAAGGCCGAGCACACGGCGGTCATCAGCCTCTGCTCGGGGATGGTAAGTGGGCGCGCGCCCCCTCCCCTCCTGGAGCCCGTCCCCGCGGCGAGTCTCCGCTCCAGCGGGAAACAGCACCGAGGACCTCGCGTGCGTCCCTCGGTTTGGGTGGCTAGCTCTGCGCACGCCCCCGCCCCCGCCCCGACGGGGTTCTGGAGGTTTCCGAGCTTTCTGGGGTCTGGACTCGGCTCAGCTGCGCGTTGCCCAACGCTGCGAGGCGGCCTGGAAGTCGGTTTCCAAACTCGGAGAAAGTTGCTGGAGTTGCGGTTCCTTGCAGCAAACTTGGCCGCACCGGAGCGGAGCAGCTGAGCGCAGGGCGGACCAGACTCCCTATTGGTGCGCCGGGCGTCCGGGATGTGGGCTGAGGATCCCCGGCCCGGGGGACCGGGAGTCCCTCCCGTGAGCTGCGGAGGGCGGTGCGTAGTCTAGGGTCCCCGCGTTCTCTCGGGGCCTTTATTCACGCGCCAGGAACCCTGAGGCTGAACTGGATTGACAGGGAGCAGGTCCCGTCTCAGGAACGGAAGGGTGGGCCCAGGGCTCCGGGGAGGGGGAGAGGGCGGAGCCTGCCCCGGACGCTTTGCATTCGGGTGGAAGCGGCGGGTGGGGGTGCCGCGCAGTGCGACTCTGCACCCTGCTGGCGGGGTGGCCCCGAGACGCGCGACAGCGGGAGAAAGCCTGGGGAGGCTGCCGGGACGTGGTTTCCGTTCCGCTGAGGCGTCTACCACCCAGGAGGGTTCCCAGGACTGGAGAGAGGGAGCCTGCAGCGCACATTTCCCCAGGGAGTGACAAGGGCGGGGCGGCCACCTCCCTGCGCTGCCGGATACCCATTGAGCTGGGGATCTAAGTCGGTTCCCGACCCCCACACTTGCCCTCCGGAAGGTCCTACAGGGCATCTGCCACCTCCCCCCACCCCATGACATCTGAGGACCCACTGTAAGGTTCTGGCCCGAGCGAGGGTGGTCCTTGGCTTTGCCAAGCGATGTGCGTTTCTGCCACGCGAGTATGACGCAGAAACTTTCCGGGGTCAGACTCGGCGCATGGCGCTGCGCGCGCAATAGGTTCTAGGCCCCTGTACCCCGTCCCACGTTCCCTCATCTCTGAACGCCCACACTCCCCCCATCACCTTTTTCAAGTCGGGGCTTGGATACTTACCCCGGTCGCTCGGCTGCCCTCTCCGCGTGCTGCCCTTTGTGGGTCTTGAAGTTCCGGATCTGGATATTGCATAGATTCTCTGCCTCGCAGTGGAAGGATCCGGTGGGGGGCGAGGCAAGCTTGGAGAGTGGGAGAGGGGGGGCTTAGCCTGCCGGGACGTGGGGAAAGGCATGAGTCCCCTGTAGCACCCACAAAGCGCCCAGAGCGGTGGCGCCCAGAGCGCGTCGCTGAGATTGTTTGGGGGCGGGCGGAGGCGGCGGTTTGGCGAAGGGGGAGGGGGTGCAGCGGTGAGTCATAGTCGCCCTAAGATCGAGGGCTAAAGCTCAGGAATCCAACCGGTCTCTGAAAGGTTATGGCCCGGGTGGGCGGAAGTCAAGCGTCTCAGCCCAGAGCATCAGAGCGCCTCCAGATTCCAAGGCAGTGACCCCCAATTCAAGGACCCCAGGGATAGGGCAGCGTGTGCACGTCAAGTTTGTAAACAGCCTTTACTCCTCCTCCCTGCCCGCCTCCGCACGGGCCCATCCGAGTGGCCCCAGCGGTTGTATAAATATCTTGCTGCGCAGGACCTGAGTCTCCATTGGCAGTTTTAGGTGGTAATGCGCACGTGGTCTCTTTGGGGACTGAGAGCTCCGGGGGCTTCTGAAACGACTGCCTGGACAGTGACAACTCCATTTCTACCGCGTTTCATTTGCAATCTGCCTCTTTTAGGGGAAAGGGCCCAAATGCATCTTAAAGATAGGCACGCTGGCTCTTTGAATCTTCGGCCATTAATCTAGCTCCAAAACCCTGGCCCCTTTGTCTTCCTTCTGGAATTTATCTTGCCTTGCAAGACTTCCCCTTACCGCTTCTGTAGCAGGAGGGTCATGCTGTTCCTAGTTCTTTGCCCAGGAGTCTTCCAGGAAATCTTTCTTTCGAGTGGGCTGTGCCAGCTCCACCCCCATCCCCAGGTGGGTCCCTAATTCTAGCCCCCTTTACTTCTCCCTCCCTCTCTCATTAGGACTGATTGATGTCTTTTAAGTATTTCCACCGGGCTTCTTTTCCAGTCTTTCCCAATTCCTGCCACAGACTGGAGCAGGATAACATCGCTGCTGTGTTCACGCACCTTACACAGCCTCCCGCCTCCTGGTGAACACCTACAAACTGCTTCCTCTGGCACCTAAGACCATGCACCATAATACCCCTGCACCCCGCTCACATGTACGTGTCCGGTCTCATCTCTCCATCTTTCTTCCATAAATCCTGTGTTTCAGGCGACTTGCCTTAAAGCTCCTTTCTCTGCCTTCTCCCCACCCCCATCCAAGCCTCCTCCTCTTCCTTCACTGCCTTTGTGCCTTTAGAGTCACTTCAGCCAGCTTCACGTGCTCAAATCCTACCCTTCCTCTGATTTTTTTTTTCCAGTGTGGGAAATGGGACAGAGGAGAAGAGCAGAGCTTGATTTCTTCCCACCACCGTGGCAAGGGGAATTTGTCAGTGTTCTTGTAATGTTGGGTTTGGGTGGCATCATTTATCATTGTAATGTTGGGTCCCTTGAGGCATCATTTATCATTTGCAAAACTTGTGGGCATATGGGAAGGCAGGGAGAAAGAGTTACCTTTTTCAAGGTGCTCGGAGTGGTTTTGGTAAAGGCGAATTGTATCCTGGTGGTTAGCGGCTAACACCAACACTATGGAAAGCCACTAATGTGCTCTAAGCCCTTACAAGGTGTCGGGCAGCCTGCTGAGCACTGGGTGTGCATTATCTCATTTAAGCTGTGCAGTAAGTCTTTACAGTGAGCATCTTTATTCCCAGTTGACAAACGAGGAAGCTGAAGCTCAGAGCAGTCAAGAAACTTGCCCAAGGTGGGTGGTGCCCAGAGCAGTCTGGCTCCCAAGCCCTGTAGACTATCGCTCCTCTATTGCAAAGGAAAGGCGTGATGAGAGGACCACATGCCAGTGTCCCAGGTGGCACCACCTTGAGTGCATTGTGGCGACCATCTGCTTCCTGAATTTGAATCAACAAGAAGGCGTCACTGGGCCGGCTTTTCCCCCTGGAGCTCATACTCGTCCTTAAGTGTCCAGGCTGCCTTAACATAGAAAGGCTGCCTTTTATCAGCATGTAGGAATGATATGATTGGAACTTGAGTCACAGGGAAGCATTTCCTAGAGATCGATTTGGATAGCAGGTGCAATGAACTAGAGTCTAATCACGCACAAGGTACTGATACGGCAAAGAGTGAAAATAAACTGCTTCTCTGCATAAATCGCCAGCATGTTCAGTTTCGGCAGCCCTCTTGGGAAAAAGATTGGGTAAAATGGTACAGTCCCTACTTGGAAATGTTTCCTTTGTTTTTTTTTTTTTTCCTCCCAGTGGCTAAGTTATATTAAATCAGCCTCTCGTCTCTCTTCATTTGCAGCTGGGCACATTCCGGTCCCACGATGGGGATTATTTTATTGAACCGCTGCTGTCTGTGGATGAGCAAGAAGATACAGAGGAACAGAACAAACCCCACATTATCTACAGGCGCAGCACCCCGCAGAGAGAGCCCGCACCGGGAAGGCATGCCTGTGACACCTCAGGTATTTGCTTCTTGCTTAAGCAGAGATCCCAGCTGTGTGAGATGTGTTGATTGTTGTGCTACAGGGGTGTGGGTCTTTCACAGTCTGCGAAGAGCTATCTTGTTGTCACTTACTCAGTCCTCAAGTGAGGGCTGCACAGATGGGGAGACTACAGAGAGGTTCAGTACCTTATCTAAGGTTGCACAGCTAAGAAGTTACAAAGTCCGGATTCGAACTACAAAAGCAATGACTCTATGGCCCTCGATGAGCAGAGCTGTCTCTTCTGTCGAAGTTGCCAATTTTCAGGATTAAGCTTGAGTGAGTGCTTGAGGCTGTGCTGGCAGTATCTTCAATCAGCAAATTGCTTGTATTTTCTTGGTATCTTCTATTCATTTGGTGTTTCTATTTGGTTTTTTGGTTTTGTTTTTTTTTTTTTTTTACCATTTCAGGTTTCAAAAAAAGTCTTACAAATGGAACTCACAGAAACTTTTATGTGTTTGTTGGAATTTTCCGGAACGACTTGAGTGTTGCTAGTGTTCCATGGCTTCAGGAAATATAGGAGTGGACTCTTGGGTTGTGCTGTTAGGCTCCTATCAGATCCTTGTGTGCCCACCACTAGATTCCTTTCTATCCTGGCCCGATTCTCGGGTGCTTTATGCTGACATGCTTGGCTGTTGTCAGGGGTATGTCATTCTGGACACCTGGGAAAGCTCATGTCTGTGTTTCTCAATCCACAGTCTTGCGGCACCCCCCACTGTCTCTGAAACCTGGTTACTTTCTACTCCATGGTAGGTTCTCCTTTGGAATCATTCCTCAATTTGGTCCTGCATTTTCCGATGTTTGTCAAACTACTTTTTAAAAGAACTCTTGGACTTCCTGTTTCCAAAACTATCCTTCTTTTTTCCCTTTGTTTTTAAAAGTTGCTTCCCCAAATTAAATAGCATCTCGATGTCTTTCTGGCGTCTCCAAACAAGACCCCAAAATGCAAGATCAATAGGGAATTTCCTCAGATGCTTCCCAAATGATCACTTGTTTTATCTTACGTCTGTATCAGGTTGTTCCGGTGTGACAGTGTATGGCGTCCTGTTCCCTCCTGGAATTATTATTCCTAAGATGAACCCTTTAATAAAAGATAACGTTGACTGCTTATAGCCTGGGAGTAGCCATGGCTGTGGATGCAGCATCGTTAGGACTTTTGGCTTTACCATTCCGTGCTGTGTTCTTACGCCAGGGCTAGGTGGACTATAATTGCGGTATTCTGTCAGTTAGCTAGAACTGAGTAGCCAGGGGGTGTGGGGAGGAGGGGGGAAAGTATCCCTAGAAACATCAGAAATAATAGTCCCAGCAGCATATGTGATGTCAAGACTACCATTAAACCAGCAAGTTTAATGGACGTTTCTCACGTTTATTTGACCGTGCTCGTCAGACCGCTGACCTTTACTTCTTGACTTTCCAAATCTGTATTAGCAAGTACGTGTTTTATACGTGTATAAGCGTATAGATAACATGTGATAGGAAATACATGATTCATCTCCTTCCGTGTTATTTGTGTATGTTCAAAAGACATTGAAATAATATTTTCACTGATTCATTCGTTGAACAATGACGCTTTGTGATAATCTTCTGCCCTAAAGTGGCTGCAAACCAACACTTTATAAAACTACCATTTATTATGGTCTTGTTCTCTGCGGGCGTTGTGCAAAGCACCTTGCCTACACTATCTCACTTAATCTTTACCACAAACCTATGGCGTAGGAGCCATTCTTATCTCCGTTGTACCTGGAAAAGGAGCTGAGGCTTACAGAGATGCAGCGGTTTGCCCAAGATGTCACAGCTGGTCCCCACGAGATGACTTCTGCTTGTCTGTCTTACGTCATGACCCGTTTTCTCTGCACAGAAGCGTGTGTGGAAGAGAGAGAGAAAGTCTCAGTGCTGTCATTCAAAAAAATCCTCAAGGTTCTTTTTTTTTTTTAATTAATTACCCAAGTGAAAGGATACTTAACTTGATTTTCTGGGCAAATCCTATTAAAAAATGCAAAAGAGTGACTCTTAAAAATATGAAGATTGAGGACAGTGGAAGATGCCTTAATTTTTCAAAACAGCTTATTTCGGTTCCAGTCGCTACTGATGTGTAGGGGTCTTTAAGCGCCACCTTCCGAATCGCCAGCGCCAATGTTGTTGGTGTTCCTTCTGGTTCCTGCTCGCTCCTGACCCATCCAGACTGTCCTTCCTTCACCCCGTGTGAGGAAGCAGGGGCCTGGCAGTTCGGATTGGCCCTTTCCAAGGCTGCTGCTGGACTATGCCACTCTGGTTTCTCTCTTCCAGCTGCTTCTGCACCCCTCCTTTGAATTCAGATGCAGGAGGATCAGAACAGTTGGAAAGCACTTTGGAAAATGGCACAATTCACCAGCAGCCATTAGAGGGACGGACCAGCAGGTCATGGAAACCTCCGAAAACCAGGTAGCCTTTGCACAGGGAGTGACAGGTTGGCGGGTGGGAGTCGTCCCTCTTGCCAGAGAGGAAAAGGGCTCCAGTTGTCATTTCTCCTTTATTGTTCCTGATGGAGCTTATTAGAGATTTCTCTTTTCTGCTTTTTGTTAGTCTAGCCAAAGGCATGTCAATTTTAATTTTTCTCCACCCAGTTGTTTCTGTTTTGCTGTCATCGGTTGTGTCTATGTGTACCCATTTGGGCCACTTCGGTGTATCTGCATTTATTTGTCTTTTCATCCTGTTTGTGAGTTCCTTGACGTTCGGGATGGGGAGTGGGGTGTCTCCTCCCTCTTATGGTTTGCCCTTGACTGCAGTGTCCTTGTACAGTGGGGTCCCCGATAACATTCGCTGAGCTCACTGTCTGCAGCCCCGCACACCAGGGGCCGAGGGACAAGCTTATAGGAACCTTTTAGGACGGCGTGTTTGTTGCTTATACAAATCGCTTCCTACTGATCCTTTCTCTTGCTTGTCTCCAGATGAGATCTCAAGTTCTATCTCTTTAACCCTGAATTTTGCACAAGAGGCTTTAATTGTTCTTATCAGTGAGCCAGAGGTGCTTCCTGGTAGGGGAATGAGAGCCAGGCCGGGGAGAAGGCCCACGGAAGGCTGGTTTTGTTTGCTTGCGTGGGACTCAAAGACAGTGTGTTTTTTGTGTTCCTAAAATCTCTGCCTCGCTTTCCCCTCTCAGCAAGTCTGGCTGTTTTTTGTTTCTTAAGTGAGGCATTTCAGAATTGTACTGTCTTTGACTTAATCAGTGCACTCCTAAGGAAATAATGGGACAGTTGCCTATAGGTGTTTATGAGCAAGACTCCAGACAATGCGGTTCATGTTAGAGAAAGACTGGAAGCAACCTGAGTGCCTTTCAGCAGGAGGACAGATCCATGCGTGGTGGGGTAGGCATGCAGAGGCTTCCCATGCGGCTGTTAGAAATGATGGCATGGGTTTATGTCACCAAACATTAAGTGAACAAGCAGGTGATGAACTCGTATGTGTAGTGGTATCTCATTTTTAAAAAGGATAAAGTGTGTGTAGGGGGGTACACGTGTGTATAAAAAGCAAATCTGGAGCAAAGGTACAAAACTATTAACAGTTATTTCTGGTTGCCCAGAGCATAGGCAGTCTTTACTTTTTTATTTTATATTATTGACTCCTTATATTTTTGGCTCCTCTGCCATGCTTCTAGAATAGTTTCATAATTATGAAATACAGGTAAAATGGAATGGAGATAGTGGCATGTGTTTGCTGATGGCCCCATGGCCTTTGTCACTGGAGACCCACAGCCAAGCCAAGATTTGGGGACTGAGGGACTGGAGATTGACAGGCTCCCCTGTTTTTTTTTTTTTTTTTTTTTTGGAATGAGATGGTCTCAGTAAGCAGATGGATAAAAATCCTGCCTGTGTCTACTTCTTCGGGATACCTGTGGCTGGTTAAAGTTGAATCTCTCTCTCAACCCAGCTGAATCGCCCTCTGCCTGTGGCACTGTCACTGGGCTCATCAAGATTGAGTCCCCATTAGGCACTGAGGACTCTGGTCATCACCTCCGTTAGAAGGTACTGCCACTTCCTGATCGGGCTGTCAAGGCTGCAGTCATAAGGGCTGGAAAATACAAGATGATAATTTCCCCTTCTGAGTTAGGGATCAGTTAAAAAAGAAAACAGATGATAATTAAAGCCATCATTTGTTGGGGGTCTTATTTGCATATGGAGTCACTGTGTATGTACACTTTTACATGCATTTCGTACATTGTCATATGTAATATGTTCATCAACATTATGGGGTAGGTATTGTTACCCCTATTTTACAGTGGAGAAAATTACAACTCAGAGAGGTTGAGCAACTTGTGCAAAGTCACACAGCCAGTAGGAAGTGGGCCTGAGCCTTAACCCGGATCTGATTCCAGTGTGCTACACTGTGGGCCAGACTACACTGAAAATAAAAATGCAAGCTGTCATCTAGAAAACCCTTTTTAGCTTAAGTTTTCAGAGCATCTTCTTTGACTGCCATCCGGTCTCCAATGCCTAGACGTCACTAATAATATCTAGCATTTATTGAGCATGTATTATGTGGCAGGAATTGTTCCAGGTGCTTTGCACAGATTATATATTTTAATTCTCACTTTAACCTCCATTCTGCAGATGGCAAGACTGAGACACAGAGAAGTCCGTAAAGTAGACTTGCCCAAGGTCACAACATTCATGAACACACCATTTTCTACAACCCCTTTGTCCTAGTCTATTTATGTAGGGTATTATTTCTGGCCTGTCCCTTGGCTGAGTTGATTGCATTCATATATGAATTATTTTTGCTGGCGAGATTTTTGAAATGCCTGCTGGAATTTGATTTGATTTGGGGAAGGCTGCCTGGTGCCTGAAATTCCCACCAAGCGTCTAATGACTCACAGAGGCCCTGTGTCTCCAGCAAAGCGGTTGGCTTATATACTTGTTACACATTAACCTCTTGGATCCCATTAATAATTTAGCATAGATCCGCTGATTAGATTAGCTGCCTGGCAAGTTGGGCCCAAAAGGAGTGAGAGGCAGAGCTAAGGAGCAGGCCCCTGGGGAGGAGGGGGCTTTTAGTAAACACTTGTGGGACAGCTTGTGGGTTCCAGGCAGTGACAGAACTTTAGCTGACTTCACAGTCCTGCCTGGGCCCAAGCAGGTCGGTGGCTGGAGGCTAATGAGTGACTTATTAAGCAAGGAGCCCGTCTGCCTGTACTTTCTGCATCCTTAGCTCCTTTCCGCCCTGTAAAGATCAAGAACAGGCAGCATTTAGGGAGCCATGCGCCAGGCAAGATGGAAACACTGCCTGATTATTTCATTCACTCCACAGCAGCTCTTAGTGGGGGTCGGGAGAGGATTCTCCAATTATTCCCATTTTACAGATGAGAACACTGGACTCAGAGAGGCGCATGGATGTGTCCAGGGCGTGTCAAAAGGGAAATGATTCTGAAGTTTCAAAGATAGTTGCTGCCATTTGGGATTTATTGTTTGGCCTAATTTCCTTTCATTTAACCTTTTTTTTTTGTTCCCCATCAGTCTTTATATCTTTTTTCTCTTTTTTTTATGTTTTCCAATGACCTATGTCTGTAAATAGTCAGTATAAGCAGTGACCTCTAAAATCCTTTGTAAATTATTAGAAAATGACTGTTCTGAATAAGTGAATTCTCGAGCTTATTTCTTCAGCCTGATCTTCTTTATGCTGTTTATATAAAAATTCTGCTTTTCTTTTTTTTCTTTTTAGCATTGGTATTTATAGTGCAATCCTCCAATAAAATCGTTAAAGGATAGTAACAAAGAAACTTATACATACAGGAACTGTTTCTTCTCATTTAATTTTTTTTTTTTTTTTTTACTTTTTGTCTGGTTTTTAAAACCTGTTTTGCTGTGAACATCTTCAAGATATGTCAAAGTAGAGAGATTAGCAATACGAACCACCGCGAGCACATCATATGCATCTAACAATGACTAAGATTTTCTTCACATTTGCATCTCGTTTTTCTTTTTGCTGGAATGTAAACCCGAAATATCATGACACTTCGCCTCTAGATATTCCAATATACATCTCTTAAAAAAAATGAGGATATTTTCCCCATAAACATAATATTATTTATCCTGGTGAGCAAAATTGACGATAATTCCTCCGTATCGCCTTAAGAGTGCCTCTGTTAATATTTTTCTAACTGGCCCCAAATGCCTCCGTACACTCGTTGGTCAGGTTGTGATCGTAACAGGCCCACAAATTGCTATCGGTCATTGTCTCCTGAGTAACTCTGCGCTTTACTGTCACCGTTGTTATTAAAATTGCTCTTTTCGTTATAGTTTTAGTTTTGTTCCATGGGGCTCTTTTTTTCCTTGCATTTCTTTTTAGTCTTTGCTTCATCTTTATCACCACAAGGTCAGACAACGACCCAAGCCGGTGCCTGGAACAAAGTGCCTGGGCCATTGAGCCGCTTATCAGAGTAATTTACTTGAGCACAAAAAGGCAGTGGGGTTGGGCTGCTTTTTGATCCTTTGTCTGAAGGGCCTTGATAGCCCTCATTGTTTATGTCTTACCAATGGGAAGATCCTCGGTTTACAGGACAGTCACAAAGGGACATGTGCTGGCTGTTTGGTCATAGTACGAACATCGCAGGATATACTTGCGCAAACCTAGCCTGCTGTATACGTCTGTTACTCCTAAGCTACAAACCTGCACAGCATGTGATCATGTGTCTGTATCGAATACCGTAGGCATTTGGGATGCAATGGAAAGTATTTGTGTGTCTAAACCTACCTAAAAGGTACAGTAAGAAAAATCGCAATCTTACGAGACCGCCGTTGTATACGCGGGGCATCGCTGACCGCAGTGCTTAGACTACCTTGTCTACCCTTGAAGGATCTCCCTTGCCTGAGTTTTGAAGCCCGATGGAGCCAGTTTGCAGTTAGCAATGTAAAAAGGCCAGGTAGGGCTGGACCTGAGACTGGGACTCATTGATTACCAAATACTCTCTTGCCCGTTCCCCAGAGCCCTTTTGATAAGTTTCTGGATCCAAAGATGGCCACAGGGGGTTCCCGCTTCAGACCTTCCACCCCATCTCAGGACCTTTCCCTGTCTCTCCCGATCATCATATTCTGGGGCGTTCTTGTCACTTGGCTTCCGAAACCCGTCCTCTGCTGAGGGAAAGGGTGCTACAGGTGCCTGCTAATTTGCGTGGGAAATCTTCCCAGGAGCCCCCTAAATCCGGTTCCAGATGCCCATCTTTGTTTAGAGGTGAGCTGAGGATCAGCGGAGGCCTCTGGCAGAGGGCTGTCTAGCTGACAAAGGCAGGGGGATCTGGGGGTTAATCTGAGGACCCTTCAGACCTTTCACTGGAGGGGGTCGTCTTTTTAAAGCAAGACATTGTCAAATTTCTCGAGCCTCTTCATGTGAGGGAGTAAGCCCACTTGTTTCATAAAGTGCTATTTTATCATGCAGTTGAGGTTTGACATTTGCAACTTTGCATCTGCCAAGGTTGAGTTCTTCATGACAACCGTATCATTGTAGCCTTCGTTACAGCCACCTGTGGGTGAGTTTTCTCATTTGTCTTTCTACATCTGGACCAGATGTTTGCATCGACATTCCGTGCGACCAGAGATCATTAGTGGATATCAAGTGTTGTGAATATCACAAAAAGGAGCCTGGGTAGAGGCAAGAGGTGACGTGGTGTGTACATGTGGCCAGGAGGACTCTGAGAAAGGACACAATCAACTGAAGGGCAAATGTTGGCCCAAGGCATCCTGTCTTAGTGATCCCCGGTTCTCATATGACAGGATTAGAGGGTGGTGTTAAGAATGGGGTTGGTACGTGCAAAAAGTTCCAGTCGATGGATCGGCTTCAGAATTTTATGGCTAAGATTTTTCTGTTGTCGTTGTTTGTAAGTCTTTTTATTTTCCACGAGTGTTCCGTGGTGTTTTCTGTCCACTTTTCTCTGTAGGTGTGATCTGCACGTAGGAGCAGTCATCTTTCTCAGGGTGCCGGCTCTGCAAGTGTTGGCAAAGGCATGAAGTCGCGAAACCGTCGTCACAGCCAAGTTCTGGAACAGGTCCCGGTGTGTTTGTAGTCAGCCCCACTCCCTACCTCTGCTTCCCGTCTCTGCCACTTGGCTTTCTCCAGAACATTAGATGAATAGAATCGCTAAGCGCAGTGGATTCAAGACTCATCCATGTTGTTGTTGGCTGTATCAGTAATTCATCCTGTTCATTGCTGAGTAATATTCCATTATACGGATCTACCGGTCTGTTTATCCATTGCCCAGGCGAGGGACACAGTTTTTGGCCACTATCAATCAAGCCACTGTAAACATTTATATAGAGCGGGTTTTGTGTGAGTATGAATTTCCATTTCAGCGGGGTCAATACCCAGGAGTGAGATTGCTGGCTTATATGGTAAGCTGTGTGTCTGGCCTTATTAGAAACTGCCAATCTGGTTTGCAAAGTGGCTGTACCATTTTGCAGCCCCACCTGCAGGGTATGAACATCCCGGTTCCTCTGCATCCTCGCCAGCACTTGGTATGATCAATGTTTTGTTGGGGCTTTCTGTTGGTTTTTAAAATTTTCGCTATTCTAGTAAATATTTAGTAAAATCTAATTACTGATAGTTTTAATTTGTATTTCCCTAATGGCTAATGAGGTTGAGTGTTTCTTTGTGTGCTTACTTGCTATCCACATATCTTCTTTGGTGAAGTGTCTGTTCAGATCTTTTGCCCACTTTTTAAAATACTGGAATGTTTACTTTCTTATTATTGAAGTTTCAGAGTTCTTTATATATTCTGGACAGAAGCCTTTGATGGGGATATGCAGTTTGCAAACATTGCCTCCTAGACTGTGGTTTGTCTTTTCAAGAAGCCTCTTAACCTGCAGTCGCTTACTTCATGCATAGCTTCCCGATTTTATTGCCAGCACGTCATGCATCACAGACTGCACGCCGTCCCGGAATGACACAGCAAGAGAGTGTAGCGGAGGGCGCAGTGTAGAGTTTCTACACAGTGTAGAGTTTCTGTTCCATTTCTGGAGAAATGGAACAGAAAGGGCTTATTTAGGACTTGTTATTCCAAGCTATTGTCTAGGCCGACAGAAAAGGCATGTTCTAGCTTTTATTGGTAATTGAGTATCTAGAAACATAACTCTCAATGTCCAGCCAGTGCACCTGGTGAAGGGAATGTATTCCCTTGGCTCATGGGTGCAAACAGTTACAAAGGAGCCACTGCATACTTAAGAATGCGAAGGTGTTGTTTTGCACACGTGCGTACGTGTACACACAGGAGAGAAATACAGGGAGAGGGACAGAAGGACAGAGACAGAGATGGAAGAAGCTGGTAGTGTGAGAGTCAGTCCTGTATGACCGCATGCTGGGTGCGGGGAAGGAACGGGAGACATGAATTCATTATTCCTGGAAGCTGAAAGTCCCCAGTCGGTG
Organism: Lepilemur ruficaudatus; assembly: GCA_963574885.1. Classification (NCBI taxonomy): domain Eukaryota; kingdom Metazoa; phylum Chordata; class Mammalia; order Primates; family Lepilemuridae; genus Lepilemur; species Lepilemur ruficaudatus. The sequence goes on from CAUYRT010037232.1 coordinate 56,470, forward strand.
CTTTGTGGCCCATTTCAGGGTTTTCCAAAGGTATCTTTGATTGTGCATTATTTTTTTTTTTGTCCTTTCAAGCCGATTTCCGAATTCTCACCTTTGATGTTATATCCTTGTGACAAGTCAAGTTAGAGAAAATGGAAGTGGTTTTTAGGAACCGTTAGCTGTTCTAGCAGGTCCAAAATAAAAACTTTCCAGTAAGGGATGGACACGCATTCACCATACCCCCACTCCTTGCTTTTCTAAGGACGTTGCCTCTTAAACTGGCGTAGATCCCGTAAGTTTGGGAGTCACGTGGTTAGACAAATGTAAGCTGGTTTCATTCTCGCAAGACTTCTCAGAGCTTTTAAAACGCTCATGCACGCGGAGAAAGTTCCAGATGTGAATGCCAGTGTTAGGCGTTTTGCAAACCTCACTGATTTGTTTCTGGAAATCTCTTACAGGATTCCTGTTCTGTAAACAGCTCTCATGGAAACGCTGTTTGTAAAGGTTCAGGCCAGCCCCAAAGCAGGCTGAGGAGGGACAACCTCTCCCTCCATTGCCCTTGGCGTCTGCTTACTGTCAGGATGGCGTGGCGCACGGCTCGACACCGGCCACGTCGCCTTTTTTTTTTTTAAATGCAGCTCGGGGTTTGTTAAGAGAGATAGGTTGTGGGAACATGATCCCAATGACTGTCCAGGGATTCACTGTTGGTTTTGAAGCCAGTCAATTGAGGACCCTTAAAAGTGATTAAACTTGGGTGGCTTTTCATTCGTACACATTTTAGGGCTTTGCATGTGCGGACCGATTTCTCCCCTTAGCGCCTTCCCCGCCGTGTTTCTGGAAACGCATTGTTTTTTAGTATTGGAACATTCGTGGGATTTATAGCTGGTTTTGGTTTCTTGTTTTGTCTTTTTTTTTTTTCCTCTCCCACATTGTACTTTATTTATTCATCATCCGCTGATCCCAACAGACTTGATTTCTCTTGTCCTGCTGAGTCCCCCCATGTGGCTTCATTAAGTAACTCTCTGAGCATGCCCATGGGTGCAGCTCTTACATCTGGCTAGAGCCAAGGGGGCCAGGAAGCTGACGTTGGCTTCCGCTTTTTGTCACCTGCATGTCAACAGCTACCGGAGACAGTGAGAGGTTTGTACACTACTAGTAAAACAATAACCACGAGTAACTATTACCACGTTAAATATTTAATGGGTCCATCGTGTATGCTGTGCTCTGCACTAAGGGCATTTTACGTATTATCTTTTTTAATCTCCACGGTTACCCTTTGAGGTATGCTATTAGTATGCCCATTTGACAGATGAGGAAACTGAGGCTTTGAAACAGGAAGCTGCCCAAGAACAGGTAACTAGAACATTAGGGCAGAAATGGGAACCAGGGTTGGTTCTGGCTCCAGAATCTGAGTAGAAAACCACTAAGGCTGTCCTGTCCAGCCTTCCTTCTGTCTGTTAGGCTTGGGTGGAGTAGAAAGGGGACCTGCCTTCAGTCCTGTGCTGCGTGAGGTTACGAGGTGGCTCAGCGGCTTAAGGAAGTTCAGTTAAATTTTGATAAACCTTATGAAAACGCAGAGCAATAATTAACTTCCCAACCTAATGTGACATTCAGATCGCCACGGCCCAACTCCAGTTGGTGAGAAACACTTCAATGAGTAACCACTGACTAACCGGGAAGGCCTGGCTGCTGTTTTCCAAATTAATCCCAGTTATTTAGTAATGTGACGTGCGTTTTGTTGTATTGCAATGTGAAATGAAACTCATTTAAAATATTTTTTACCAACAAATCAGCAGATACGAACGTTTTTGGCTGTGAGGTGTTTTAATAAGGACACCACGTCAAATTAAGAATTGGGCCCGAGTTCTACTCTTGTTTTGTCATCGCTGTTATTTCTTTCAACTTACTTAGTCCAGGATCTTGAACAAAATAGGTGTCGAAGAAGTGATTTTTTTAAAAAAAGAAAATTCAACTTATAATTTATAAGGAATTTTGTATATACTTTATCCTTTAATTCTCAAAATAGCCTTAAGGTGGAAGCAAATACTTTTATGCCCATTTAAGAGGACAGGAAACCGAGGCCCAGAGAAGTGACCCAGAAAAGACCCTTTGGGTGGTACGGCAGGTGGAAGTCCGGCCCTCAAGCACATCTGGTTTTGAAGTTTCTACGCTTTTCGCAGGACCATGAAGCTGGGTGTCAGAAATGAAATCAGGCACACTCTGTGCTGATTTGCCCTACTTGGGAGCGTAAACAGCACATGTCTTCGAAATCGCTAGTGCCAGCCAGAAAACTGCTTTTAAGCACAGTAAGTCGCTCTGTCTTAAATGGTTCCGTTTAGTTCCAACTCACTTTGTGACTGGTAAAAAATAGGAAAAAAAAAAAAGACAACACTGTTCATTCCTTTTTATGCCCTGGGCTTTATGCTAGGGCTTTGCATGCAGACCGCCAATTATTCCTCAGTGCCATTCTGTGAAACAGATGCTGCTCTCACTCTGTGTTGTAAATGGGAGAACTCTGAGGGTGAGCAAGAGTCAGTCATTTCCCAAGGTCCAAGAGAACATGAATTAGGTCTGCCTTCCTTGCATGAGTTGTTAGAACACTGACTGTGGCAGTGTAGACAACACTACTTCCCTTTTGTAGGCGTCAACACCAACGTTAACTCATGTCTTTGGAATAAAATGTTAGAGCTGCAGTGCCCGAGCTGTGGCTACAGGAAGCATAAAGCTGCCAGGTAGAGCTGTTTTGCATGCCTGAATTTGTTTACCTGCGTACGTGAGGGCTCAGATTGCTAAATATGATGCTTTTCTCCAAATGCAAACGTGCATTAGTTTCTTGGAGACATCAACGTGCTATTTTACGATTTGAACTAGGCCAGGTTTCTCATAACCTGCTTAGTTGGGTAAATGTGATTAATTTTTGAGGAATCCTCGAAGAAGAAGAAACATGGAAAAATGACGTCCTGTTTCCAAGTGTCTTCAAGAGTAGGCAAGAACGTAGTGCACTCTGGAAAACACTTTGGTAGTTCCTCAAAATGTTAAACCTTTTGGGTTACCTTATGACCTAGCAATTCTGCTGCTAGGTATATATCCAAGAGAAATGAAAATATATCTGCCCAAAACCTTGTACGTGAATGTTCATAGCGGCATTTTTCAGTTGGGTTGTTGAATGTCCACCCAGATGTCTACCAGTTGATGAACGGGTAAACATAATGTGGTATATCCATGCGGTGGGATATTTGGCAATAAAAAGGAACAGAATACTGATGCACACTGTAACATGAATGAACCTTGACAACATTATGCCAAGTGAAAAAAGCCATTTACAAATAGCCACATATTGTATGACTCCACTTATGTGACATGCCAGAGTAGGCCAAATTTGTAGACACAAAGTATAGGTTAGTGATTGCCAGGGGCTTTGAACATGGGAGAATTGGGGGTGACTGCGGATAGGTATAGGATTTCTTTCGGGGGTGATGAAAATATTATAAAGTTAGATGGTGCCAATGATTGTACAACTCTATAAATACACTAAAAAGCGCTGAATTGTATACTTTGAAATGGTGGATTTTATGGTATATAAATTATCTTGAACTATTATTATAGGCTGTACAACTTGGTAAATTTACTAATAATCATTTAATTGTACACTTAAAATGGATGGATTGCAAGGTATGTAAAGTATATTTCAATAAAGTTGTTTAAGTTAAAAAAAATTATTATTAAAAAGTACTAATATGGCCGGGCGTGGTGGCTCACGCCTGTAGTCCTAGCACTCTGGGAGGCCGAGGCAGGAGGATCGCTTGAGGTCAGGAGTTCGAAACCAGCCTGAGCAAGAGCAAGACCCCATCTCTACTATAAATAGAAAGAAATTAATTGGCCGACTAAGAATATATAGAAAAAATTAGCCAGGCATGGTGGCGCATGTCTGTAGTCCCAGCTACTCGGGGGGCTGAGGCAGAAGGATCACTCGAGCCCAGGAGTTTGAGGTTGCTGTGAGCTAGGCTGACACCATGGCACTCTAGCCTGGGCAACAGAGTGAGACTCTGTCCCCCCCCAAAAAAATAATAATAATAATAAATGTGAAGCTATGTAAGAGGGGGAAAAAAAGAAGAACAAGACAGATCATTTGTGGTGTTCTTTCCACGAGAGTGAGGTTTCATTATGTAGTCATTGTGATTAAGCTATTAGCAAAGCGACATTAGCGATTCCTGAAACGCTACGCTCAATCCCATTATGCTAAAAGGTCACTAAAGAGAAATGTAGATGAGTTTTTTTAAATCATCCTAACCCTGTGTACTCTCCTTGTGGAAATTATTTCTTATTATTACAATTCTATTCAGAGGCAGGACAGTTGCGTATGTGAGATGTAGTGTCTTTTTTTTATGCTATTTGTAATTCTGGATCCAAAAGTGCTTGCTAAAATGGTTAATGTGCTAGGAATTAGTTGGGCTAATTAGGTCAATAAATATGATTCTAACTCATTATAAGAAGAGGTCAGAGGGATAAAACAACTAAATATGATGTATTAGAAGATACTGCTTTCCATCTCGAAAAAGTAATTTATTTCTTGTATTTTCATGCCACCTAAAGTATGCTGAATTGCTTCTACAATACACAGGTGACTTGACAGTGAAATGTTTTCCAAAAGTATTAGAATTTACGTGAGTCGTTCTCTGTTACAAAGTGTATTTTGTGAGTGGTACCTTAATTTCTTCAACTTTATTTAAACAAGTTTGCCTTGTTTCCAATTATTGCTTTGATTCCTCCTGAGGTTTTCCCATACCGAGTCCTCTCTGATGGTAGTGAGAGTGTATTTTCTTCCCTTTAGTGGCCAAAAAGAATGAATTTTACACAGCATTTTGCATTTTTCTCACTGCAGCTATATTTTTCTCTAAGTAAATCCAATAAATCAAATCAGAATATTTACGGACAGTGTTAAACAGATAAGGATTATTTACTTTTCACAAACTCAGTAACATTTTCTCATTTTTAAACAGCTTTATTGAGCTATAATTCTCATACCTTATTATTCACCCATTTAATAAAAAAACCAAGTCAATGGTTTTTGGTATATCCACAGATACATGCAACCATCATCGCAGGCAATTTTAGAATATTTATATCTCTTGAGAAAAAAACCCTGGATCTTCTACACCCTCCCGTCTCCCCACTCCGTCTCCAACCTTAAGCAACTACAGGTTGAGTGTCCCTTATTCGAATCACTTGGGACCAGAGTGTTCTGGGCCGGGCGCGGTGGCTCACGCCTGTAATCCTAGCACTCTGGGAGGCCGAGGTGGGAGGATTGCTCGAGGTCAGGAGTTCGAAACCAGCCTGAGCAAGAGCGAGACCCTGTCTCTACTAACAATAGGAAGAAATTAATTGGACAACTAAGAATATATAGAAAAAATTAGCCGGGCATGATGGCGCATGCCTGTAGTCCCAGGTACTCGGGAGGCTGAGGCAGGAGGATCGCTTGAGTCCAGGAGTTTGAGGTTGCTGTGAGCTAGGCTGATGCCACGGCGCTCACTCTAGCCCAGGCAACAGAGTGAGACTCTGTCTCAAAAAAAAAAAAAAAGAAAAAGAAAAAGAATCTAATGTTGAATCCTGCTGTATACCAGGTCTGGGCTAGCCACGGTATCTATAGTTGCCCTGTGTATAACTTTTTTGACAGTTTAGACAGAATTTACTATACTAGTCCCCCTTATCCGCAGGGAATAAATTCCAAGACCCCCCCCCCCCCCGTGCATGCCTGAAACCACAAATAGTACCGAACCCGATTGCGGGTGGTTGGAACAAGTTTTCTGTTCCTGTCTTCCACCCACGAACTTAATGCCTTCTCCCCCTTAACTGAGCACTTAGCATGCACTGTGGCCATAACC
>CAUYRT010037233.1:0-20893 GCA_963574885.1 Lepilemur ruficaudatus
TAGTCCCAGCTACTCGGGAGGCTGAGGCAGGAGGATTGCTTGAGCCCAGGAGTTTGAGGTTGCTGTGAGCTAAGCTGATGCCACGGCACTCACTCTAGCCCGGGCAACAGAGTGAGACTCTGTCTCAAAAAAAAAAAAAAACCAAAGGGCCCGGACCTCTTCTCCCACCATGCTGCTGACCCAGACAGGACTGGGTCTCAGCTCGAGCTCATTGAGAGTTTGGCTTCATCCAGCAGACAACAGGAGGGCTCTGAGCAGAGAAGAAATCATGAGGAAGAGTCATCTGGGCAGTCGTGCTTAAATGAATGGGGCGGGAGCAAAACTTCCTTCTAGCCCAGGGCAGAGTCGGTGTGGACAATGGCGCACTGGTGCCACCTGGAGGCAGCCAGGCTCAATGACAGAAGTAGTTTTCCTAAGAGCTGACCGACTCCAAAACCAAGCGGGCAAAACAGAAAGTCATCTGTTTATTTGGAGTAGGCTGAAAAGAACAAAGCTTCAGGGAAGTGGCTCTGCTAGAGACGCTAGGACTGGCCTGGGCCTCCATGTCCTCCCTCAGGAGAGGCTGATTTTTAAGGTGGTTCTTGAATTTCTTCAGTAATAAAACCTAATAGGGTGGGCTGGAGAGACCCCACCACAACCACTGAAATCTGTTTTATGACAGATTTCGGCACCTTTGCCAAAATACAGGCTTGTCATTTCTCAGAGGCGGGCGAGGACTAGTTCTTGTTTCAAGTGACAGGTCACACTGGGAAGAGAAAGCGTCCTCACTGAGACACTGGAGAGGGGCTGTCACAGGTGAGGACGGCAGTCAGAGCCTGCCTTGTTAGCCTGCCCAGGCTTCTCCAGTTTGGTTTGGTTTGCTTTTTTGTTGTTGTTGTTTTTGTTTTTTACCTAACGGCCCTGTCATTTACAACCCAACCCAGGAATTAACAAAATAGGGAAAACTAGAAATTAAAATGAAGCAGTTTTGAGAATTAGGACTAGTCGCTGGAATCCCAGATTCTTTCTGCCGGAATCCACAGAGACATAAGTATGTAATTCTTGTCATATTATGTAATTTGTTTCTCTCTTCTTTCAGAAAAGGGGCAAACTATATTCCTTATCAGTTTTCTCCAGGTCATTAAGTCATGGGAAGTTTATTATGGCTAAACTTATTTTTGCCATTGGCGCTACCTCCTTCCTAATATCTAATGTTTTCTTAAGCAAGTTGTTCCGTGTAGACAAACAAGGTCATTTCTCGGAGTCTTTGCCACATCTGCACTGGACTTTTGCTTCTGGAGGAATGGGAACTTATAAGCAGCCCGACATCAGTCATCCTGATTTGCTCCCTTAACACTGGCTGCAAACCCCTGTCGTTTATATTGTTATGTGCATTTTAAAGGTGATGAAATGGGTGCTCAAAGAATAACCTGCCTTAGGACACGCAGCTAAAAAATAGAAAAACTAGGATTTAAAATCCTAGGGTTGCAGTGGCTCCCGCCTGTAATCCTAGCACTCTGGGAGGCTGAGGCAGGAGGATTGCTTGAGCCCAGGAGTTTGAGTTTGTTGTGAGCTAGGCTAACGCCATGGGCAACCTGGGCAACCAGAGTAAGACTCCATCTCAAAAAAAAAAAAAAAAAAAGAATGATGGGGACACATCGAAAGGACACAGGGACCGCCTTGAAGGAGATCCCATTGGCTAAATATGGGACAATCTACCTATCAAAATAAACACGATAGTACCAAATTTCAACCTATTAAATAAAATTGAAATTCATATTGCTAAGTAAATGAATAAACAACTAAATAAATGGAGGAGGTAATGAAAGCTCTTTCTTACAGTAAAATGCCAAGTCACAAATATAGAAGGGATGACAGAAAGAGAAAACCACCATATGGCATTTTGGTGATGATTTACTCAGATAAGGATCATCCATGAATAGTAAGACTAAGGGGTGGAAGTTGATAAAAACCAATTTATCAGTTATAAAGGGGGAAATGGTGACTCTATGCAGGGGAAATCTGGAAGACACCAACATGACCCAGCAACCAAGGTTAACAGTAGCAGTAGCGGAACAGGACAACGTCAGGTGCTGGACCATGCAGAGCCCAGCATCCCATCCACAGTGTTCCCATGCAGAATGCATGGGGAGGGCGGACCAAAATGAAACACCAGATGAAACCAGGCCTGGGGTCGTCCTACAGATGAAAGACCTGCATTCTTTGAAACTGAAGAATGTGGAAGGCAGGGAAAGTTTGAGAAATTATTCCCTACTAAAGGAAACCACCTTCCTTCCATTTGGACATGGTGGCAACTAAATGCAACGCATGTTCCCAGGTTGAATCCTGGACCAGAAAGGGACCTGAGCTGGCAAAATTTGAACAGGGTCTGTGGGTTGGGTGGTAGTGCTGCGCCAGTGCTGAGTTCCTCCTCGGAGGGTTTGCCTTAGTTTTCTGCACTGCCATAACAAACTGCCACAAACCGCGTGTCTTGAAACAGTAGAAATGTATTCTCGTGCAGTTCTGGAGTCTAGCAGTCCAAAATCAAGGTGTCAGTCAGTAGGGTTGGTTCCTTCTGGAGACCCTGAGGGACAAACTACCCCATGCTTCTCTTCTCATTTGTGATGGATGTTGGTCAACTATTGGGGTGCCTCCATTTGTGGCCTCACAAATCTAATCTCTGCTCCGTCTTCACTTGCCCTTCTCTGTGTGTCTCTGTGTCTCTTCATCCTCTCCTCTTCTTCTAAGGACATCAGCCTATTTGATTTAGAGCCCATCCTAAACCCAGGATGAATTCAACTGAGATCTTTAATTACATCTGCAAAGACCTTATTTCAAAATGAGGTCACATTCTGAGATTTCAGATGGACGTGAATTTTGGAAGGACATTAGTTAACTCATCACAAGGTTGTATCCAAAAATACACGCTAGAATGTTTAGAGGGGATGGGGCATCATGATTGTAACTTGCTTGCAAATGGTTCACAAAATGATCACAGGGGAATCAAGAGTCCTTTGCATGCTGTCAAAAGACAAAATTACACAAATTCAGTTTTAAGGTATTACTTGGCTTTTAAGTACAATTCTAGAATCAGGCAACACCTCATTGTATAAAATAGAATGAGGGCTCCAAAATGAGCTGAGCAAGAGGAGTTTGGCTCTATAAAAAGAAAAGGGCTGAGGAAAGCAGAGACAGAGCATAAGAAGGGGTTGGTCATTGCAAAGTTACTTTCTTTGTAAAGGTTAAAGCAGAGGGAGCTTCCTTCCTTCTCCTGATTTCTTAGAAGGTCAGAAAAACAACTCAGTTTTGGTCGGTGACGTGGAACAGGTGACTCCATTTTGGTCTGGTCTGTGGGGCCCTGGGCAGGAGCTCAGTCCAGACCAGTGACCTCCTAGAAATCTTATTTAACAGTACTGTTCTTGCAACTTCTCTATACATGTAAAATTATTTCAAAATAAATCATTTACTTTTTTAAAAAATTTTGAAATTATTTGAAGGTTTTCATAGGGAAAAAGGAGAGAATAAGACAAGATTGCAAATGTTTGTGCTTCCACGGGTTCTGCCACTGTCCTTGTTTTGTGCGTGGGTCCTCGGAGATTTGGGGTACCGCTCCTCGGCCAAGCAGGAGGAGGATGGACACTCCCAGCGCTCTTGTCGTAACGCCTGTCTTGTCTCATTGTCAGTGTTCTTCGGGAGGATCGAATGTGAATCGGGGTGGACAAGGTACATCTTAAGAGGGGACTGATTTAGAATTTGGTCATGACCTTGAGAGGCTTTGTTCGAGCCAACTGCGGATTGAAAGTGGAGGATCTGGTCCGGGTCACAGAGCTGGAACCCGGTGCTGCGCTCCCGGGGCCAGGGCTGTCAGCTCTGGGCAAATCGGCCTCCCCACCTAGGTCTAAGGGCTGCCTATGGCTGTGTGCGCTGCACACCTTCAGATTTTTACTTTCAAATCTGACTTTAGATTTATGTTTAGCCTTATCATTCTGGCTTTGTTTTTCTTCTCTTTTCAGTCCCCTAAAAGAAGGAAAACTGCAATTCCTTTTTGCCTATTACATCATTTCTAATCTCAATCTAAAATCTTCCCATGTTTTTAACCTTTTAATTTAGCTAATAAATTACATTTTAAAAAGAGTTTCACCTTTTATTTCTTCTACTTTAAATCTCAGACACTTAATCTTTTGTTTTTCATGACTTTTCAGATTTAGTGGGTTATTTATTTTTTTAGATGTCACTCTGTTTTTATTTGGTTTTTCTTACATTTAATTTTTACCTTTAATCTTCTCTCAAATTCCGATAGTCCCTTTATTAGCTTGCCCTAATTTTCTTTCTTTCTTTTTCTTTCCTCCTCTCATACAGTGATTGGCTTTGACAATGACTGCAAAGAAGCGTAGTCCCAGGGGTGTTAGGAGTTCAGAGCTGATGACACAGAAGAGGTTTTCTTCTCAGGCCGTGTCCAAAGCCGCCAGTCTGGCTCCCACAGTGGCTACGAAGCATGTTGAAAGATGCCCTCAGATGCCCTGCATTCGAAGACTTCATCTGTTCTAGGGCTATAATTCTCTCTGAAATATTGTTTATATCTTACATAATCCCATCCTTTGTGTTTTAAAATCAGTGGTCTTCAATATCCAGCAAAATTTTGTTAAGCAAATCACATCGGTGACAGGTCATAAGTCACGAGCCAGAGGACGTGGTCAAGGAGGTCATAGTAGCCTGGCTTGGCCTCGGTTGACCCATCAGCCCTGATTCTTGGAGAGGGTCTCTGTAGTGGCACAGTCGTCAGGCCTAAGACAAGACTTGTTTTCTTTTCTGTTTCTAATCTGCTTACTTCCAAGTTGCAACGCCTCCCTTCCTGGCAGACTACAAAAGGATGCGGGTGTGTGGCCTTCTTAGGTGCCCTTCCATCCTTAGGACAATCCTGGAAAAACCAACCAATATGGAGAGTATTCTGAATGCATTTTTAAAATAACACCAAGAAGAAAATACAGATAGCCTGGCTCAGTGGCTCACACCTGTAATCCCTGCACTTTGGGAGGCTGAGGTGGGAGGATTGCTTGAGGCCAGGAGTTCGAGACCAGCATGGGCAACAGAGCAAGATCCCATCTCTCAAAAATAAAAACAGAAAGAAAATTTCCCTTTCCCAACTTTACATTCCACCCCTATGTTAAAAATGTACCAGGATTTGTTTTAATCGGGTATGGCAAGACAGCAGACATGGAAATGATAGTCATGAAGGAAGAAGTTTATACTCACAGAGCCCTAGAAACAGGAGGCATAGTGCACCATGCAGGGCCAGTTAGGAAGGACCAGGGAGGGTCGGGAGTCAGAAGAAGAGGGAGAGCATGGCCCAGGGCCTTTAATTGGGGTTTTCTCAGGAAGGAAAGAGTGAGGCAGGGTAAGTATGCTAAGTAAGTATTGGATTGGGTAGTTTGAATAATTTCATCAGGCTCAGGGCTATAGGGGTGGTCCTCAGTTTACCAGTAACTGTACCTGGGGTGATTGAGGGTAGAGGGATTATTGGCTTGATGTAAGAGCATTTTATTTTTAGAGATGAGGGTCTCAGTATTGTTGCCCAGGCTGCAGTGCAGTGGCTATTCACAGACCCAAGCATTGCACATTACAGCCTCAAACGCCTGGGCTTAAGTGATCCTCCTGTCTCAGCCTCCTGAGTAGCTGGGACTACAGGTGCACGCCACCACACCTGGCTGAGAGTTTGACAAAGAAGATGGTTTGCGGTGGGGGGGCTCTGGCTTGGTTGGTTTGTATATCAAATGCATGTTCACGGGGAGGTCATTTGCTATCTTTAGGAATTATCTAGCCCTGGGAGTCTCTGCAGCATTAAGGCCCTGAATGCCAGGGTGTCAAGAGTAGGAAAAACCACTCAATACAACCCCCAACGTCCTGCCCTACCCCACTCCACGATTCAGCATCCCAGCACCCAGCTCGGCATGTCCTCTGCTGGCTCCTGCAGGTATGTTGGTGGCCCACAGCTCCTTCTGTGTGGAGTCCTTATTCTCCCGTCCAGGTCTGGCACTTGCCCAGTTGGGTCACAGAACATAGGTCATGGCCAGGAGGGCAGGTAGGGGCAGACCCTGAGGAGGGTGCCTCTGTCTTGTGGGACACAGCCGCAGCACCGTGTTCAAGCCAGTGGGGTGGGTGCCAGCCATTAATATGGACGAGGAAACCAATCACTCAGGCTCAGAGGGTTCTGGGGAATCGGGATTTTCAAACACATCAACCCAAATGTCCCAACTTCCTATCTCCAGATTCCATTTTTTTCTAATCAGAACCCTGACCTGGGCAGAGCAGACTTACCTAGGCTGAGAGTTCAACACTTTCTAGAATTCTGCTACTCTTACGATAACTCCTGCACCTGATCCTCAGCTTTTTCTGCCCTCTGGCTACTGCAAATTGGGATTCTCTTATATGCTGCCAAGAAGGTCTCTGGTTTTCACACCTAGCTCGTAAGTTTTCAAAGCATCAACTGCCCCCTGAGACAGTCATCCAAGTCCATTGTCCTTCTATCTCACCACTCCCCCCCCCAATATTTCTCAAATGCCTAATATGTTTCACCTGCTACTGTATTTCCTTCCACTCATTTGCCATCCAAGTTCACTACTGGCAAAAGTTTTAACAGATGCATTGCTACGTTTTACCAGGCCTAAGCTGTGCCCCACCTACCAGCAGTTACAAGGTCCTCATTGCCAGCCGGAACCGCAGGTGATTCAGCTACAGAATCCTGTTTTAGCATCTGCTTTCATGGAATATTCCCATTATCACCAGTTACGGGTTGATTCCCTGGGAAACATACTCTGAGTTGAAGATAGCATGTAGGAAGCTTATTAGAGTGCTCTTGGGATTAACACCCCTGGAGAAAGATCAGGAAGTGATCAGAATGAGAAGTTGGACTGTGCTGTGGTCTCAACAAAGGCCTCAGCTGACCCCCTGGGGACTTCGGATACTGCGATGGCCCTTCAGAGTTGTCATGATTTGGGATGAGTGGTCTGAGCCTTTATGTCCCTGCGATGAACAGTCACTGGATACAGGCTGCCCCAGGAAGAGGACATGACCTTAGACAAGGGGACCTGTGCAGCCAAGGTCAGTTTCTGGAGAGGGCTGGCAGCTGAAGGCTCTCAGCCAGCAGCGCTCCCAGAACCCAGATCGGCAGGGTAATGTGGACGGTGCACCATACCATCCCACACCTTGCAATCTGGACATGATTTATCTCGACGTGCTCATGCCCCCATCAAGACGCATGCTGCCTGCTTGGACATATGGTCTCTCTTTTATGATTATTTAACTTATATTTACAGTGCCTCTTCCATGGCAGAATTATTTAACTTCAGAACCTTAAATACCAGGAGTTGTGGTGGGCCCAAAAGACAAAGAATGGAAATGAAAACATCATTTCCCCATGGGTCATATGTTCAGAAACAAATGTTCTAACCTAGGTGGAATATTTCTCACACTTATTTATAAATAGAATCTGGAAGTTCAGGATACAGAAGGTTAACTATTTTGATTAGAAGTATTGAGAACAATTTTTGGAAAATCCTACCCACTAGGATTCTGGAAGAACAATGTGACACATTAAGTTTACATTTCACCTTTGTAGCTATGCTAATCATTTGATAAGTTAGTTACCATTTGAGCTTCTGAAAGTAGGTAAAAAGTGAATATGTCAGGCAGAGTGTTGTGTGCCTGTAGTCCCAGCTGCTCAGGAGGCTGAGGCTGGAGGATCACTTGAGCTCAGGAGTTAAGGCTGTAATGTCCTTTGATCACACCTGCACTCCAGCCTGGGCAACATAGCAAGACCCCATCTCTTAAAAAAAAAGTGAATGAAACCACCCTTCAACCATCCTGGTTCAGTTCTTAAAAGAGTTTTATGGGGAGGGGTAGCTCCTTTGCACAGAGGGCATGTATTTAAAAGCATTGCTCACAGAAAGTCTTTGCCACGAAGGAATCTGGCGTATGTTTTCCTAGCCACTGATCGGAATATCCAGGTTGCTTGATTTCATTTGAGCTAGGCCATCACAGATGTGAATAAAGAGAAACTGTCTCAAAGTTCAACCTAGACCCATAAGCTGTGAGGCTGTAGAGGAGCCGAAGACCAAAACGATGTGTGTTTCCATAGCCATGGAAACCATAGCCATGGTACATTTATGGTCTATGGAGATTCCAGTACATGCAGTGAGGTTGATGTTCCACAGTGGTCAGGGGCAAATAGCATCAGCCTTGGGTAAGAAAGCTCAAAGAGGAGGCCTGAGTTTGTGTTTTTTGGGGGTTTTTTTTTTCATTTTGCTTTTAAGTAAGAAGAAAAATAAATCAAATTTTCAATTAAATTTTATCATCAATACAGCAGTATAATAATTTGTGTTTATCTTGTTATTTCCCTCACTCCCAATGTTCTTAACAATAAAAGGACATTGATTTTTAAAGATAGAAAAGAAAGGGACAGAGAGGTTGTAAGTTACACATGGGCCCCATTTGTACGTTGTTAATGCCCCTGAGGTACAAGGGCAGTTGTATTTTAGGGTGGCAAGATCTAGCAAATAAAAATACAGGTGCCAAAATCTAATTCAAATTAAATTTGAATTTCAGATAAACAATGAATAATTTTTGGTATATGGATATTCCAAATAGCGTGTGGCAGCCTGTAAAGTATGTTCCAAATGTTGCATGGTGTCCGGTATTTTGTCTGGCAACTCTATTGTTAATTTCCAAGGGAAAACTCTTCAGTTATGCAAAGGGACTGACAAGGTGAAGGGGACCATCAACGTGGCTGCCTATGGCAATATGAAAAGGGGTAATGAACCCAAGGAACTATGAAAGGAGGAGTAACAAAGAGGAAACTAAAACAGAGTTAGACAGCCAAGCAAAATTGGACTGCCCAATTAAATAAAAATACATTCAAAATGGAGTTTACATGTCACAATGGACCAATAGACTGGGGTCGGCAGCCTACTGGAATGAAGGGCAAATGACTGCTTACGACAAGCCCGGTGTTACAGTCCCAGAGCAGTGGCGTGAGGATGATGGCATGGCCAGGTCGACGCCCAGTGAGAGATGGAGAATGTTAGTGCTGATTGGCGGTTTTAGGATTTGAAAAGCGTGGGCAAGCCTCCATTGCAATGGACTGACTCTCTACGGGGAGGACGGATGCTCTATGAGCGGGGCGCTGACTCTGTGAAATGGGGCATATGAGGAAAAATGAAAGAAACATTGAGAATTGACAGCCCTGAAGAAAGCAATAATGAAATCCAACCCACAAATCCTCTGAAAATTTAAACTTGCCTTCCTAGGCCAGTATAGAGGCCAATGCATATTCAAACTCATCAAGAGTTTTCCTGATTTCTAAGTCCCTGAAAAGTCTCAATGGTGTTCCCAGCTCTCACAAATTTCTTTTCTTTTCTTTTTCTTTTTTTTCTTTTTGAGACAATCTTGCTCTGTTGCCCAAGCTAGAGTGTCTTGGTGTCAACTTAGCTCACAGCAACCTCAAACTTCTGGGCTCAAGCGATCCTCCTGCCTCAGCCTCCTGAGTAGCTAGGACTAGAGGTACACGCCACCATCCCCAGCCAATTTTTTCTATTTTTAGTAGAGAAGGAGTCTCACTCTTGCTGAGGCTGATCTCAAACTCCTGAGCTCAAGCAATCCTCCCACCTCAGCCTCCCAGATTGCTGAGATTAGGTGTGAGCCACCACGCCCGGCCAATATACGTGTTATTCTTAAAAATTCTCTTACACCTCAATTTTTATTGTTTGCAAATTCCCACCCCACTGTGACTTTTAATCACAAACATTCAATGCATAGAAGACTATATAGGGTCTAATTCAGAAGATCAGGCTTTGGTGATCTTGGCAAGTCACGGCTGTTTCCTTGGATTCCGTCTCTCCTACCACATGGAGGATGGATTAGCTGATTACTAAGGTCGCCTCTCATGTGTGCCTCTATGGTTCTGTAATCACTGAAAGTGCATCCTTTTTTTTTTGCTCAGTTATCAGATGCAAAAGGGTTCAAATGTACTTTCGTCAAAGCAGACAAAATGCATTATCTGATGGCCCGGTCTACATCTGGGAAAAGCTGTTTAATCTTTTATTTATTTATTTATTTTTGAGACAGAGTCTCACTCTGTTGCCCAGGCTTGAGTGCCGTGGCGTCAGCATAGCTCACAGCAACCTCAAACCTCAACCTCCTGGGCTCAAGCAATCCTCCTGCCTCAGCCTCCCGGGTAGCTGGGATTACAGGCATGCACCACCATGCCCAGATAATTTTTTCTATTTTTGGTAGAGACAGGGTCTCGCTCTTGCTCAGGCTGGTCTCGAATTCCTGAGTTCAAACGATCAGCCTGCCTTGGCCTCCCAGAGTGCTAGGATTGCAGGCGTGAGCCACCTCACCTGGCCTGTTCGATCTTTTTATATGAAACAGTGTCATTATCATTACGATCTCTGGGTAATGTTCCTGGCTCTAGGAAAACAGAAACAAAATTAAATAACCTTAACAGAAATGATTTTGAACTCTCTCTCTTTCTTCTCTAGATTTTCTCTGTCCCAGGCCTGCTTGGACTTTTTGGGTTTAGGGAGCAATTCAGAAAGACTGGAAGCAGTATTGGTATAAAACCATATCTATTATATCAATAATCAGACAAGAATAATTTCTCACTTGGATTCTCTCCCTTTTTCCTCTTGTACTGAGGCCTCGTTGAACTGGTTTGCCCAGCTTTGGAATTATTAGTAAATTTTTGATTAGCTCTTGAGAAGATATTCAAAGAGCAAAGCCAGGCCGGGAGCGGTGGCTCACGCCTGTAATCCTAGCACTTTGGGAGCCCGAGGCGGGAGGATTGCTTAAGGTCAGGAGTTCAAAACCAGTCTGACCAAAAGTGAGACCCTGTCTCTACTAAAAAAACTAGAAAGAAATTAATTGGCCAACTAAAAATATATAGAAAATATTAGCCAGGCATGATGGCGCACGCTTGTAGTCCCAGCTACCCAGGAGGCTGAGGCAGGAGGATCGCTTGAACCCAGGAGTTTGAGGTTACTTCGAGGTAGGCTGATGCTACGGCACTCTAGCCAGGGCAACAGAGTGAGACTCTGTCTCAAAAAAAAAAAAAAAAAAAAAAAAAAACAAAGAGCAAAGCCAGAAAGACAGCACCTTTAAGTGTGGAGAACATTCATGTACAAACTCTGTGGCAAACAGAATAACATTTGCAAGTAAACTATTCAAAAAATAATGAATCAGAGATGACTACTACAGAAGTACGTTCACTTTATCCAAACATTTCCTTGCTGGCTTGCAAAACAAAGTTGCTTTCTGGTTGGAGAACATGCCACAGCTATGACTCAAGCCTGACTCACAGCTCCCTGACCAGCCGACTTTAAGGAGAGAAAAAACAATTCAGGCTGGTTAAGGAGGAGTCACGTTGATCTGGCTTCCAGAAACCTGATGAAAGCAGCTTCTCCCCACCACAGAAAATGTGACTTTCCTTCGTCATTTCCTTGTTTTCTTGTTTTTAAAAAATAAGTCCCTTCTGGAGAAATTTCAGGAAAGTTTCAAAATTAAGCAAAACATGCTCTCTACGCCTCAGTTTCCACATCTGTAAAAATGATGAGGGTTAAATATTCTAAAACACACGAGGTAATGAAGAAAGCAACTGGAAAAAGAAGAAACATCTGCTCGACCAATGTATGCCATTATTATGATTATTATTATTATTTTATTGAAAATCTTGCCAAAGTCTCTTTCTGGTCTCCTCTACCCTCCATGCTGCAGGCCCCACATACCAGCCGCACTGCATGCCCCATATACTTGTTGTTAAGGGTTAAATTGTAAATCCCCCCTTCCCCCCTACAATTCATATGTTGAAGTTGTAACCCCCAATACTTCAAAATGTGATCTTACTTGGAAATGGGATGGTTGCAGATGTAACTAATTAAGATGAGGTCGGTAGGGAGGACCCCTAATCCATTATGACGGCTGTTATTATAAATATGGACACACACAGGCACACACAAACACACAGAAGACAATATGAAGAGACACAGGGCAAACACCAGGTGAAGATGAAGGCAAAGATCAAGGCGACACCTCTACAAGCCAAGGAATGGCAAAGTGCCAACAAACCAGCAGAAGCCAGGAGAGAGGTGTGGAACCGATTCTCCCCCACAGCCCTCAGCAGGAACCCACCCTGCTGACACCTTGATCTTGGACTCCTAGCCTCCAAAACTGAGAAACAATAAATGTCTGTGTTTAAGCCTCCCAGTCTGTGGCACTTTGTTACAGTAGCACTAGCAAAGTAATATACGTGTATCATGCATGGCTTGAATGTTTCCACCTTCTCATCTCTGCCAGTGCTATTAATATAACCTTTAATGGGCAAAACTTCCTCCCTTGCTGCCAGTGGAAAACCAATCCATATTTAGAATGGTATATTTCTCTGCTCAGATATCTGCAATCAGAATTCACTCAGTTCCTATTGTTCTCTACATAATATGTCACTCACAGCTCTTACCACGATCCATGTGTATTAATATGTTTAGCCCATTGAGACTACGCCTATCTACCTCACTAGAGTATATTGTAGTTCTTGCTATATACATTGCATAAGTCATAAATCAAAACCCAATTTTAAGGACATATTTTTAAAAAAGCTAAAGTACTTTTCTATCGGTAAAACTGATATATCACAGGACATAAAATGCAAGTTGGCAAAGGAATGATGTTCCAAATTATTTGCAAGGCAATCAGTACATGTAGGAAAAGTCAATATTTCAGTAAGCTTATCCATGTAAGCAAAAATACATAATATAATAGACATACAGATTATTTTAATATGAATCATTAACGTATATGAGTCAATTGCTTCACAGGAAGCCACAGGGCATTTGGATGTCATTCATTTGCTGTGGTGCTTTGTGTAGCCACCCTTGACCATGAGGAGCTAGCATCCTGTCTACTGTTTTCTTGTCTTTCTAAGTAGGGCAGACTTATAGGTTTCATTTTGTATTATAGTAACATTCCCTTCCTTTTTCCTAGGATATTTTTTCATCTAGATTGTATGTCAGTATTTTTTTCAGCCACAAAGGAGACACAGTGAGATGACATAAACTTCCTCTCAAGGTGAAGCCAGTCCTTCTTTTTACATCTTAAATGTGATCACTTTTCCTTTTTTTCAGTGTCCACCCAGAAACCACTGCTCCTTTCGGACCTAGTGATATCCCTCTTACCTCTGATCAACAATCCAATGATGGCCGGGCGCGGTGGCTCACGCCTGTAATCCTAGCACTCTGGGAGGCCAAGGCAGGAGGATCACTTGAGATCAGGAGTTCGAGACCAGCCTGAGCAAGAGCGAGACCCTGTCTCTACTAAAAACAGGAAAATTAGCTGGGCATGGTGGTGCACACCTGTAGTCCCAGCTCCTCAGAAGGCCAAGGCAGGAAGATCACTTGAACCAGGAGTTTGAGGTTGCAGTGAGCTATGATGACACCACTGCACTCTAGTCTAGGTGACAGAGTAAGACCTTGTCTCAAAAAAAAATAAAATAAATAAATAAAAAGCTTTCCAGAAGACAGGAATCTAGAAGCGTTAAGGAGAATGAAGAGTTAACTAGGCAGACAGGCAGAGCTTGTTCATGTGTCTGCCTCCCTTTTTAGATTCTAAACTCCATAAGGACAAGACCCACATTTGTTCTTATTTATATTCCCAATATTTAATAATTGTCTAAGTAAGTGAATGAGTGAAATTTAACAAGTGGAAAATAAAACAAAGGTCATCACGAGCTGGAACAATAAAAGTATTGCAACAAACTTTACAATGTGTTCCAGGAACTACAAATAGTCTGATGCGTGTGGAGTGTGGTGTTGGAGCTGGAGTAGGAGATAAGACCACAGCGTCAGACCAAGCAGTTTGGTCCCTATTCACCAGACAACGGGCTGGGCGCAGTGGCTCACGCCTGTAATCATGGCACTCTGGGAGGCGGGAGGATCACTTGAGGTCAGGAGTTCAAGACCAGCCTGAGCAAGAGCAATACCCCGTCTCTACTAAAAATTGAAAAATGAGCAGGGTGTGGTGGCGCATGCCTGTAGTCCCAGCTACTCGGGAGGCTGAGGCAAGAGAATCAATTGAGCCCAGGAGTTGGAGGTTGCTGTGAAGTAGGCCGATGCCATGGCACTCTAGCCCGGGTGACAGAGACTCTATCTCAAAAACAAAAAACAAGACAATGACAGACCGACCCCAAAAAGATGTTGCAGTATTCCCGCCTTATCCATCGCTTGGCTTTCTGCAGTTCCTCACGGTAAACCACAGTCCAAAAATATAAGTGGAAAATTTCAGAAATAAACAATTCATAAGTTTCAAGTCACATGCTGTTCTGAGTACTGTGATGCAATCTCTTTCCATCCCACTGTGTCCCACCCAGCACGGGAACCCTCCCTTTGTCCAACATTTCCAGGCTGTCCCTGCTACCCACCCAGTAGCCGCTTAGCCGGCTTTGTTATCAGATCGACTGTCATGTATCACAGTGATTGTGTTCAAGTAACTCCTCATTTAAGATGGCTTCAAAGTGCAAGAGTGGTGACGCTGGCAGATTGTTATAACCTATCTTATTAGTAGTTGCTGTGTTAATCTCTTACTGTGCCTCATTTATAAATTAAACTTCATCATAGTATGTATGTATAGGAAAAAACATCCATAGTATATATAGGGTTCAGTAGCACCCATGGTTTCAGGCATCCACTGGGGGGCTCGGCATGTCCCCCCATGGGTAAGGGGGACGAGTATACGGAGATCAGCTGGCCAATGAGCAGAAGCAGCCGCCTCCAAGCATCCACTGCTTCCTCAGGAGTGACTATGAGCAAGTCATTCCCACAGGAGAGTTTCCTGCATTCCACAACTGCAGCTAAAAAGTATTTAAAAAAATAATAATAACACTTTTAACTTCACAAATAAAGAATGGATTAACTCTGCAAATATTTAAAACCCTGGAAGTCCTAGACAAGCCCCATTCTTCTGCTTGACTGATGAGGGCCACACCTGTGTCCTAGGATTACCTCTCCCAGGGCATCAACACACCTTCCACCACACCCCGGGCTGGAAGTCCTGGCGATGAGCTGGGACTGCGGGCTCCAAGGCACAGACATGCCTATGAAAAGGGTAGGACTCTCTTAGATACTGTCTCATTGCCAAAGAGACAATGCGGGAGCCTTAGGAGAAAACAGCAGGGAAGGACCACGTCAACACACGTCTCAGCCAGGTGGGCTGTCTTCAGCTCTGGAGACCCTGTATCGTAGGTGTCGAAGGCCTCTCTAATGTACCACCTGGAATGGATTCTGCTAGTGGAGTTCTCTCAGTAAACCAAGAATTTCAATGACATTATCATGAATAATTGACATAGGGATCTTTTTTAAAGCAAAGAATGTAACACTGCAGTAAAGGCAAAATAGGATTAAAGAAACATAACAATTTGTTTTTCTTTGATGGCATCTAAGTAGTTTTTTTATTTTTAAATCCACAGGCTTGCAAACTGATGGCTAGTAGGATACACTCAACTCTATGCTTTGCTCAGTTGCTCAGTGTACTAGAATTCAAGAAAGATCCCATTAAAAATGTGTTTTCTCTTGGAAAATGGGAAGACCTCACAATCAACCATTTTCCCACAATGGCACCAATAGTTTAGAGCTAGTTAGCAGCTGCCTCTTCTGGCGAGGTTAGACAATCCCTGTAGCTCACCCCCTGGCCCCGGCTGTGGTCACCAGCCTCTTCCACTCGGTTCAGATAAAATGCACACCGCCCTGGGAGAGGCCACACAAACCTGGGATTCCATTAGGATGCAGACGAACAATGTCCTCTTCTCTCCTGGATGCTGGCTTTGGTCAGAGGAGCAAAGAGGAGGGCGAGAGACGGCAGGAGGGCAGGCCCCGTCTCCCAGGCTGGCCCCGTCTGTGCTAACACAGGTGACTAGGTAACTCTCAGGTTGCATTCAACTCTCTTGTGAAGGTACTTACAGGCGTCTACTTTAGTGTTACGGAATTTTATCTCTAAATTAATGAATTGCATTGAGAACTCTAATGTTTTTCTGGAGGATAGATCAAAGTTCTATCAGACAAGAGAATGTCCCACGAGCAAGAGCCTCAGGTGGAGGGCACTGAGCCGCGCCCTCACTTAGTCCTCTGATCCAAGCAGTTGTAATCTCCCTGCAGGTGCCAGAACAGTGAGTCCAAGGACTGAGAAGCGAGGACTTGCCAAGGCAAAGTGCGGGCCCAGGCCACCCAGCTGGTGTCCTAGTGCTGGAGCCGGCCCAGCCCCACAGCTGAGACATTCAGTCTCCTGCACAGGTCCTGGACTCCTTCTGATCCGAAGCAAAAGGCCTTTGACAACCTCAAACTCAACTCGCCGGGATCCCAGCAGGGGTGGGGAACCTGCGGCCTTCTGATTTCAAGATTGTTCTTTTTTAAGCACCAAAGGAGGCAAGAAAACCTTCATCTTTCTCTGTTGCACCTCTTTTAATCAAAGCATTTATTCTGTAAAATTTGGATTCAGTCAAAAGGCCGCACTCATGGATCCAGAAGGCCAAATGTGACCCCAAAGCCGCAGGCTCTCCACCCCCATCAGACCTTCTTCTGATCACGGCCAGCACCTCACGTGCCTCCTACATCCAAGGCCCTGCCCAGCCCCTTTCTGGGGAAGAGGAGGGGTGCGGTAACATTTGCCATGTGCCTTCAACACGGCAGCCACTATTCCAGGCTCTGGGCCGCATGTTCTCCCTTTATACACTTACAGCGGTTGTGCAAGGTTGATCCAATCCCCAATATACAAATGAGGAACATTGAAGCTACTGAAGCTCAGAGACAATAAGGACATTTCCCAAGGGCCCCTGGCTGGGAAGTGGAGAAGCAGAGGTTTGAAGCCAGTCAGGCTGGTGAGAAAGCTTTGTTATTACTGTTCCACCTACAGCTTCCCGGGGACTGAGGCAGCAGCTGAGTCTGGGCCCCTACCTGCCAGCCACCTCTCCTGCCACCCGGTGACGTCTCAGTGCTGCTCCTCCTGGATTTGCCATGGCTCTGTCCTCTCCCCTGGTCAGGGTCCCTCACGATGGTACCTTGCACCCCATGTGGCCAGCCAACCTTTCAGGGAAAAGCAAACTCTGGAGTCACACCTGGGCTTCAAATCACCTTGGCCACTTCATAGCTTGCTGTGTGACCCTGAACAAGTTTCTCTGAGCCTCAGTTTCCTCATATATAAAGTGTGATGAGAAAACCTACCTGACAGAATAGTTGCATAGATGCAAAGCTCACTACCCTTTAAATTCCTACATTTAAAAGCTTGTTTCCAGCCTGGGCAACATAGCGGGACCCCATTTCAAAAAAAAAAAAAAGCAAAACCTTGTTTCTCTGTCTGTAAGCCTGGATTCATTGTTTAAAACTGAGTTAAAAAAAAAAATCCAACAAAACTGAGATGACAATTGCAGAGGGTTTCACAGATGATATTGCTATTGAAATCAGTAAATTGTATTGTGTACAAAATAGGATATGTAATGTCATTGTGGCTTTTGTTACGAATGCGGCCATTAGGCAACAAAGGCGAAGGAAGAACCCATGGTGTTCCCTAAGCACATCCTGGGACAATGTCTCTTCTCAGGAGGGGCCTCACACCACCGCTGACAATCTTCTCCAGGCTCCATCAGTGTTTTTCGTTGTTTAAAGACACACATTAATGTAAAGTCTCCTCCCATTCTCTCTGTAAATTACAGCATTCAGAAGAAGTGGCAGCTGCTGTAATTAAGACACAGTTAATTGCCTATCTCCTTAATTGCAATGATAGGATTTTGACAGTTTGGTAAATAAGAATTGTTTGGTTTCCTCTGGCAACCTCAGCCTCCGTCAGTTCTCCCAGCAAGTGCTGAGTCACCCAATCGGGGACAAAGGGCTGTGCTGGGGCCAACAGAGATGGGAGGGGCGGGGAACCGCGGGCCCACGGGCAAGGGGCAGGTAGTGTTTATGGTCACCTTAAGTGTCCTCCCTCTCTGGGGAAACCTCCCCAACATTGCCTACTCTGTGCCCCAATAAAATCCTCCCAGAGTTTTCTCCCACATGACTCAGTCATCACATCACATGAGCCTACAAGACAGGAAACCACAGAGCAGGATGCCTGGGTCATGGGGCAATGATCTGCGGCCGGTGGGCACAGGAGGGCATGACGCTGTTGCTGGAGGAAGCAGAAGCCCAGAGAGATCAAACACACCGGCAGGCAGGGAGCTGCCGTGTGCAAAGCTGGGGCTCTCACCCAGGTCTTCCGAATCACATTCTTCCCACTACACTCCATGCAGCCTGAAGCACGCTCCACAGGGGAAGGACTTGGAGGTCACACAGACCTGGGTTCAGAGCCTATCTTTCCTTTATGGCCTGTGTAACTATGGGCCAGATACTTAATGTTTCCAGGCCTCCCCGTACAGCACTACCCAGATCTTTGACCTTATGTTGTCCTCAGAACAATCTTTTTAGAAAAGAAAGTTCTAGTCATTAGATAGTCTGGATTATTTGCCTGCATGGTTTTCCTTTTCACACTAACTTTTGCCCTTTCTTATGTGTAGCTGGGCTCTTCGCAGAGACCAAAAAATCTCTACTTTTTGTAAACCCAAAACCTGAAAGCCATTGCCTAGCAAGACTTTCTAGCCCACAGCGCATCACAATACCCTTTGAATGACATAAAGGGATCAAGTCCCGCGACTCTGCAGTGTGCCTCTGCAACACCTCCCGCACCAGGAGGCTGAGATAATTGCGGTCCTCAGTCTTCAGAGAACTGCATTTAAGAACAGGGAGGTCTCTACCCACTGCAGCCTGAGCAGGTAACGCCCAGTGTGTTTGTAACTGCAGGTGCCACTCTCTCTTCTCATTTAGCAGTTGTATTGCTAAGTAATTGATTGCGTTTTGAGTGTTCTAGAGACAGGAACTCACAATTTAAGGAAACTTGGTGGCAAAACTCTTTGTCAAGCCAAAATTTCTTTTAGGAAGTGAATTTTCTTCCCTTTCAGCTTTGAATTATTGCAATAGTTTTAGCTCAACTTTTTTTTGTTATTGTTTAGAAATAAGGTACAGATATAGATATCTGGTTCCCTATGATACAAGAAGACCAAAGGGTTTTTTTATTGTTTTTTTGGTTTTTTTTGAGACAGAGTCTCGCTCTGTCACCCAAGCTAGAGTGCCGTGGCATCACCCTAGCTCACAGCAACCTCAAACTCCTGGGCTCAAGCGATCCTCCTGTCTCAGCCTCCCGAGTAGCTGGGACTACAGACACACACCACCACACCTGGCTAATTTTTCTATAAAAAGACCAAAGGTTTATAAATTGTTAACTTCATACCTAATGGGTACGGTGTGCACCATCTAGGGGATGGACACGCTTGAAGCTCTGACTCGGGCGGGCAAAGGCAACATATGTAATCTAAACTTTAATTTGTACCCCTGTAATATGCTGGGGAAAAAAAGTGTTAACTAAATTACCAGGTTACCTAGTTGGCTGATTGACTGATTCTTTCATTTATTCATTCATTCCAAAATATGCATCAAGCACTTCTTGGATGGGGAACATTTTGCCACACAATGACACAGGAGAGGGACAAGGAGAGTGAAGACACTGGCCACCAAAACAATATGGTCCCCAACATCTAGGAGCTTATATTTTAGCTGAAGAGGCAAGGTGCTATATAAAACAGATGTCTTGTCATTTGAAGAATTTGTAGAACCTCATCCAAGGCCCAGGGCAGAGTTGTCACTAATTAAATATTTCTTAAATATTAATAACAGAATGAATAAATTAATTGAGAAACCAATAAACCAAAGAGGAAAGGATTCAGAACTAAAATGCATAGTAGTCTGAAAGTGTTGGGATTACAGGTGAAAAACAAAAATAAATTAAAAGCACAGGAGAATTCATCAAGGGCTCTGGGAATTCAGAGGCAGGCAATGGACCATTTGGAGGTGAGAAAAAAGGCCTTGTAGGGGACTTTATACAGGACTTGAATACATTCCTGAAGAATGGGTGTGCTGTAGACTAGAGAAGGAGAAAGGGGAGAGCATCCAGGCAGCAGAATTCACAGGGGCATGGTGAGAATGGCGGAGCGGGGAACTGAGAAGCCGGGCTCCTGAGGAAGCAGAAGTAATAAGAGACTGTCAAAATAACCAGTTATGAAACCCTCTTCTAAACATCCTCTTACCACACACACGCTCAAAGGCAGCTGGGAGCAGACATCCCAGCTACGGAAGAGTCCTGCAGTCAACGAGGCTGCCGTCATGGTCTTAGCCAGTTGGGTCATGTCAGTTTTGTCAATTCCTTTTTATTTATTTATTTGTTTGTTTGTTTGAGAAAAGGTCTTGCTCTGTCACCCAAGCTGGAGTGCAGAGGTGCAATTATAGCTCACTGTAGCCTTAAACTTGAACACCTTCGCTCAAGCGATCCTCCTGCTTCAGCCTCCCAAGTAGCTGGGACTACAGTCACTGCCACAGTGGGTTAATTGCTTAAATTTTAGTAGAGATGAGGTCTTGCTATTTTTCTCGGGCTAGTCTAGAACTCCGGACCTCAAGCAATTCCCCTGCCTCAGCCTCCCAAGGTGCTGAAATTACAGGTATGAGCCACCACACTTGGCCCAATTATGTCAATTCAGAGAAGCACCCAACCCATGTACCATCAGATCACTAGGGTATGGCATGGCTTTCCCCAGGGACTGAACTTCCTTCAATGCCATAGGCACAGATGTGACACTTCCAAGTAAAAGGGCATTTTAAAATGCCACTAAGCCAGGCGAGGTAGCGTGCACCTGTAGTCCCAGCTACTCTAGAGGTTGAGGCAGGAGGATCACTTGAGCCCAGGAGTTCAAGGCCAGCCTAGGCAACACAGTGAGACTTAAAAAAAAATTAAGAAAAAAAAA
>CAUYRT010037236.1:0-18353 GCA_963574885.1 Lepilemur ruficaudatus
AGCTGGGACTACAAGTATGCGCCACCATGCCTGGCTAATTTTTTCTATATATTTTTAGTTGGCCAATTAATTTCTTTCTATTTATAGTAGAGACGAGGTCTCGCTCTTGCCCAGGCTGGTTTCGAACTCCTGACCTTGAGCGATCCACCCGCCTCGTCCTCCCAGAGTGCTAGGATTACAGGCGTGAGCCACTGCGCCTGGCCTACGGGCAGATTTCAGTGACCTTTTTCAGTTATTTTCTTGATTCTTTTTTTTTTTTTTTTTGAGACAGAGTCTCACTCTGCCCGGGCTAGCGTGCCATGGCGTTAGCCTAGCTCACAGCAACCTCACACTCCTGGGCTCAAGCGATCCGCCTGCCTCAGCCTCCCGAATAGCTGGGACTACAGGCATGCGCCACCACGCCTGGCTAATTTTTTCTATATATTTTTAGTTGGCCAATTAATTTCTTTCTATTTTTAGTACAGACGGGTCTCACTCTTGCTCAGGTTGGTCTCGAACTCCTGAGCTCAAATGATCCACCTGCCTCGGCCTCCCAAAGTGCTAGGATTACAGGCATGAGCCACCAATGCCCAGCCTCTATTTTCTTGATTCTTGTATCTTACCGTATCGGCCAGGACTTACTGTGTAATATTGAATGTAAGCCGTGATGATGAATGTCTTTGTTTTATTCCTGACTTGATTGTTAATGCTTCTCAAATTATACCATTAATTATGATGCTTAATGGATTTTGTATCATGTTCAGTAATATAGGTTATGAGATTAAGGAAGTCATGTTCTATTCCCAATTTCCTAAGATTTTTCTTTTAATGTGAATGGGCGTTGACTTTTATCAGATGTCTTTTCTGCATCTATTGAAATGATCAAGTCCCTTGAATGTTTTGGAAAGTTCACCGTTAAAACATTCTAGCCCTGTGCCTCTTGTAGGGAAAGGCTTTTGATTATCAATTCAATTTCTTTAAACTTTTTTGTTTGTTTATTGAGGCTTTCTATTTCTTCTTAAGCCAATTTTGGTAATTAATGATTTCTAGAGAAATTCATGTACCTTATCTACATTTTCAATCTGTTAGCATTTAATAATATTACTATCTATGTTTTTTTAAAGACTACTGTTCTGAGATCATATCTCTCATTTTTTAAAATATTATTGATTCATGCCTTTCAGTCTTACTGCAGGTTTGTACTATTAATGTTTAAAAACCCATCTTTCAGTATTATTAATACTCACTGTGATTTCTTTGTGTTCTATTTAATTAATTTTAGCTCTTTATTCTTTTCTTCCTTCTATTTTCTTTGATTTATGATGTTGTGTCTTATCTTGCTTTGGGAATTGAGTATTTAATTATATATCTTTAAAATATTTTTTTGCTGAGTGATTTTAAAGCTATAATTTTAACTCTAATAACAATGTATCCCTGTCCCACTAGTTTTCATATGTACCACATTTATTGTTATTCAGTTCTAATACTTAACATTTTTATTTCATCTTTATTCCATGAGTTATTTTGGAGTTCATTAAAAAATTTCTAAGCATGATTTTAAAAAACTATCTTGTTATTATTATCTCCTAGTTTAATTGCACCATGATCAGAGAACATGGTTTGTAGAATATTGATTCTTTGAAATTGCTTGAAACTTCCACTGAAACCTAAGATATGTTAAATTTTTATAAAAATTACATATATAATTCAAAAATTATGTTCCCCATTTTTGGGTAGAAAATTTTATATATATATGTGTTTCAAAGAAAGTTGTGTTTAATATTTGAGATTACAAATTTTGTGATTATTGAAACTTGGGAATTTCTTCCATGTTATTTTTTCATTTCATTGTCCTTTTCTTTGCTTTTTTGCACCCCACATTTCCTTCTTTTGATGTATTTATCAATAACATTTTCTATATTCCCCCTTTTTCTTTCTCAGATAATTTGGAAGCTCTGGGTGATATTTCTGTTCTTTGGTAACATTTATACTTAAATATGATTTTTTGCAACTCAGTCTATCATTATTCAGTGTGTCTATCTTCTTCCAAACATGACAGAGAACTTATCACATATTGACAACACATTGGACAACCCCTTTCTCCTCTGTCTTCCCACTCTATCTTCTTAAAATTGTTATTTAGAGAAGTGTTATTAAGAGCTTCATATGTAATTTTAAATTTTGTAGTAGCCAATTAAAAAAAATAAAAAGAAATACTGAAAACAATTTTAATAATATATTTTCTTTACTTCATATCCAAAATATTATCATTTCAATATAAAAAAATCATTAATGAGATATTTTACATTCTTTTTTTACACTAAGTTTTCAAAATCCTGTGTGTATTTTACACTTTATCATATCTCAACTGAGACCAGCCACATTTCAACTGTCCAATATTTACATATAATATAGCTAGTGGCTACAATTTTGGACAGCTCAGGTCTAGAGTTTTCATTTTTGCGTATTTAACAAAAATTACCTATAATTATTAGTTATAATGTATATGGTTAAATTTACCAACCGATATATCCATTTCTTTGCTCACTATTGTTTTTTAAATGCCATACCTTTTTCTTGTTTTGCATTATCTTTTTTGTGGAAGCACATCATTTGTAGTTCTTTTAGTGAGGGACTTTTAGATATAAGCTTTCAAACCTTTGTAGGTTTGAAATGTTCTATTTTGCTCTCAGGCTTGAGTAATGATTTAGCTACTTATAATCCTATATTAACAATCATTTTCCCTAGGGCTAGAAAGATGTTACTCCATTGTCTCTTGCCTTCAAACAGTGAGCCTGCCTTCTTCCCCTGTCTTGTTTAGGGCACTTTTACTGCCTTTTTTCTTTAGAGAACTGAATTCTGGAGTCACCTGCCTGCTAGATGGAAGCCCAGTGGGCCCATAGCTTCAGGCTTACTCACTGCTTTGTATTTATCTTCAGTTTCTGATCTATGGTGATGCTTCTCTTATTAAGTAATTTGCAAAAAATTGATGTTCTCTTCCTCTATTCAGACATGATTTGTATAGATTCCTTTCCTAATTTTGTTGCATAGGTTAGAACTTTCGTGTAAGTTAACAGTGATGATAGCTAATATCCATGTCTTGTCCCTGACTTTAAAGAAGATTTATCTAATGTCTAATCATCAAGTAAATGGTAGTGAAACTTGATCCAAAATATTCTTGATTAGGTTAAGGGAGTAGCTTTTTATTTCCAGTTTACTGTCTTTAAAACAAATCAGAAATAATTGCTAAGATCTTTTAAATATCTTTTAGTTTCCCTCAAGATATTCATATGTTTTGACTTATTATTTTGCTAATGTATATTGATTTAATAAGACTGAATCATCCTTCATTCCTGGAATAAATCTTATTTGGTCATGGAGTATTATTTTTTATTATACTGCTGGATTCCATTGCTAATATTTTAGTTAGAATTTTAGATTAAAATAACAAGTGATATTAACTTGTAGTTTTTCTTTTTGTGCTTTCTTACGTTTTGGTTTGAGAGTTATGCAAACTTTGTAAAATTAACTGGGAAGTTTTCCATCTTTTCATATGCTTGGAGAAAGTTTAAATAGCATGGGAATTATCTCTTCCTTGAAAGTTTGAAAGACTTCATCTGTGAAACCATCAGATTATTGTTTCTAAATTGTTATTTTTACATTATGTATCTTCTATTTCCAAAGTAATTTTTAACATTTGCAATTAGTTATTTAACCAGATTTGCAATAGTTATTCAAACTTAACCCTCTGTTTGTCTGGTTCATTGTCATCATTTGCACCGCACTGCTACCCTCAAACTCTCATTTAAAGGATTTTTTTTTTTTTTTACCAGACAGGATCTTGTTCCATTGCTCAGACTGGAGTGCAGTGGTGTCATCAGAGCTCACTGCAGCCTCCAACTCCTGAGCTAAAGCGATCCTTTTGCCTCAGCCTTCCAAGTAGCTGGGATTACAGGTACATGCCCCCATGACCAGCTAACCTTTTAAATTTTTTTGTAGAGACAGAGTTTTGTTAAGTTACCCTGGCTGGTCTTGAACTCCTGGCCTCAAGTGATCCTCCCACCTCGACCTCTCAAAGTGCTGGGATTACAGGCATGAGCCACTGCAGCTGGCCTCATATAAAGGATATTTTAAGACTTATTAAGGAACTACATATAGTCAAATTCCTTGCTCATATGATCAAATCTTTCCTCTGTATTAATACATGAAAGATAATTTTCATAGGAATAAATCTTAGGCCACAAACTCTTCTTCTCAAAACCATGTGAACTTTACTTGTGGCATTTAGTACTGCAGCATACAATTCTAAACCAGTCTCGTGTTCCTTTGAAGATAATCTGTTGCCCAGGCTCATCATGAACTCCTGGACTCAAGTGATCTTCCTGTTTGAGCCTCACAATTAGTTGGGATTACAGGTGTGAGCCGCCATGCCTGGCTTGAAAATATATTATTCCTAGATCTTTAGAGAATTTCTATGTGTATCTGATAATTAAAAAATTCTAAGATATGCTTAGACTTGGGTCTCTGCTCATGGATATTTGGCTAGAATGTGATTTACTCTTTAAATGTACATTTCCACATCTTCTTCTTTTTTGCTTTTTAATGTATTTTATTTGCCGATGTACTTTGTTTCTTTATAATTCTTATCTCATCCATGTGTCTTTTCCCCTTATCTTGTTATCCTTTCATCTGTTTGTTTTTTTCTTTAAAATGCTTACTTCTGTTTTTGTATTCTTTTGAGAATGCCAAAAAGTTTTATGAATAAGTTTTTTGAATCTTGCATCAAATAATTTTCAGAAGTATGTTCTGTTCCTGGGTCTTTGGATTACGTTTCCTCTCATTCTGCTGCATTTTTGCATGAACCTTGTGTTAGTTTGTTTTCTTTACTCTGGAATCTTTGTGAATAAGCCCTATGTTGACTCAGAGCTTTCCAGCAGATCTGGAGAATCACTCCCAGTGCTCCCCCATCCCCTGGCCAGGTCCACTGTCAGCGCATCAGGGCTTAGCTTGTGGTGGACAAAAACTGCTCTCCCTTCTCAACAGCACCCCCTGCCCCACTGCTCTTCTGGGAGCTGACTCTCCCCTACTCTCTCCATAGGGCCAGGTTTATACCACATGACCCTACCTCCAGGCCACTTTTAGGGCAACTGACAGACAGAGACCAGGGCATTTAGTCTTTCATCGGAATTCTGAAATTACAAAGACAAGGAGAGATCTGTGTCTCTCTGGTTAGCTGAAGCTGTGACCTGAAATTCAGGAACTGTTGGCAGCCATGTTGTCTGTCATGTGCATTGGAGAAGTGGAGAGAGCTGACCCAGAGAGAGAAGAGATGAATAAAGCAGATAAACAGCAAGAAATTTGGATGAGAAGGCGTTTATAAGTATGGAAAGGGGGAAGCTAAAAGAACTCTAGGGCGTTGGATTGGGATTGGAAGTGTTGTCATGAACTTGTGGGCACACACACACACACACACACAAAATCTCCAGCCAAATGTATAGATGATTATAGATGTACATGTGTGTATCTGCTTGGAGAAATGGCTGAGGGCAAGCTGGGGCAAGGGAAATACAAGGTGAGCCTGGAAAATCTTATTACATTAGAAAGTAAGGTAGTGCTCAAAGAATTAAGGGGACATGTCAAAGGGACACAGTGGCCAGCTTGAGGGGGCCCCCAGTGGCCAAATTTAGGACAATATGAGCATTAAAATAAACAATGAGAGTATCAGGTTATAACATATTGAATAAAATAGAAACCCCAAGTCCATATTGGTATAAGTAAATAAATGAATCAATATACAAATGGAGGACAAAGGAAAGCTCTTCCAATCAGCAAGAATATCACCTAATAGTAATATTATTTGGCAAGCATCATAAAGGTAGTTGATACAGGAAGGAATTGTTGATGGATCCCAAGACTGGAGAGTGGAAATTTGCGGATGAGGGACAGAATATTGATGTAATATCAGAGTATCTCCCAACAAGACACTAATCAGATACAAAGGGGAAATGGTGACTCTTACAGTGGAGAAACCTGGCAGATACCGGGTTTGGTCAGGTCATCAAGGTTAATGTGATCGCCACTGGGACAACCAACATCGTCTTTATACTTGTGTGCTGTGGCAGGAGACAGCAGCAGCATTTCTGTGATAAGGTCTCAGAATTTTGAAAAAAAATTGCTCCATTATCTTCTAGTATTTCTGTTGAATAGTCCAATGCCAATGTGACTTTGGCCTCTTCTGTGAAAGCTGTTTTTTCTCTATAAAGTTTTCAGCATTTTTTGGCCTCAGTGTTCTGAAAGGTGGTGATGATGTGTCTTAAAGTGAGTCTCCTTTCAGCCACTTTTCTCTGCACTTTGTGGGACCTTTCAACATAGAAACTCAACTTTCTTGAATTATTTCTTTGAAGTTCCCATTTCCTCATTTTTTTTCTGTTCTGTCAGACTTTGTGATGCTAATGCAGAGAATTCCTGCATGCTTGGTACCCACTTTCCCCTGCGACTTACCTCTGTGCAGCACATTTGTTACAATTAAATTGAACCAGTATTTGTGAAAGTTGATCGTATGAATTGGGTCATTCTTGTCATATCCAGAAGAGAGTTGAGAGGCTGGGGTGGGCGGGGGTATAACATTGCTCCAAAAGTGTAATTCTCTGCAAGGCTGGCTGCTGAAACAGCCTGTTGTAACCTGAAACCAGTTGTATCTCATTGTGACTGAAACAACCTGCTGGGACTTCAAGACTAGTTTTCCCAGCGCGTCACCTACCGATGCTAACTTGCCGGCTGCCCCAAGCTTTGCTAGAGCCAGTGAACTTTCTTTCAGAACAATATGTGAGGTTTCTCTTTTTAAATACAGCCTTTAACTTTCTCTTTGTTCTCAGACATACTGAAGACCACCAGGTCTGTGTATATGCCCTAAATTGCAATTCTTGATTCCCAAATAAAACATTTTAAATTTAGCGCTTTGTCTCTGTATTTTATTCAACTTTGACAATCGATACATTGTTACTAGCCAAAGTTTATAGTTTATTCACATGTCCCTGGTTTTTACTGAGTGTCTCTTTTGTGTTGCAGGATCCTATCTGGGGTATCATACTACAGTTGGTGGTCATGTCTGCTTAGGTTTCTCCAGACTGTGGAGTTCCTTAGACTTTTCTTGTTTTTATGACCTTTACAGTTTTGAATGTCTCTCAAGTGAAATTTATCTGATGTTTAGAATGGAGTTATGTGTTCTTGGGAGGAAGACCAGAGGTAAAATGCCCTTCTGATCGCGTGATGAAGCGGCCACAGGTTCTCCACTGCGAAGTTATTTTTTCCCACGCTCTCCATACCGCACCCTTGGAAGGAAGTTACTCGTGTAGCCACATGTAAGGAGGGAGGACTATATTCCACCTCCTTGAGGGTTAAAGCATCTATATTTGGAACTCTTATGCATGAGTCTCTTTTTCTTTTGGGTCTGTTCTCTGGGAAAAAGTACTCAAGTTTATATTTCAATTCTTACATTGAATTTTTCATTTCTAGTGTCATTTCCAAGATCTGTTTTTTTTTTTTTTTGGTCCTTCAAGTGTTGCTTCTTAGATTAGCATTCTTGTTTCATGGGGTTCTCTTATTCCTTTTGAAGTTTCCTCTCTGACAACTTGCCAAGTTGCTTTTATCTGTTTGTTTGCACCCCTATCTTTCATATGGGAGTTTTTAACAACCAGCTCTCACCCGCCCACCCCGCTCTCGGGCATTAATCGAGTGGAGGTACCCCCCCATGACTCAAACACCTCTTGTTAGGCCCTTCCTCCCAACATTGCCACACAAGGATCAAATTTCAATATGAGATTTGGTGGGACGAGTAAACCTTATGCAAACTACAGCAGATTTCCCGGTGAAGGCTTTTCTACCTTTCTTCCTGGAGAGTTACGTGTCTGCTTGTCAGTGACCTGGACGGGGAGAGGGAAAAGCACAGCGTTCTCAGCATTTAGAATCTAGGTTTTCACTTAAGCCCCCGTTTTCAGTTTGGAACTTCCTCACCCCAATGTACTTTGCTGTTCTGTGGTCTTGGGACCCTAACTGTTACCCACTGCAGGGCATAAATCTCTGATTTTCTTCCAGCATCAGGGAAGAGGCAATTGCTTGGTGACATCCAGAGGTCTCAGAATCCCTTAGACTTTCGTTCTGGTTTTAGTCTTATTTTTACCCCTACTGGTGCTAATTCCTCGGCATTCTGTGGTATAAACTGGGTTGTTTATTGTATTAATATTTCTCCACTTTTCTCTTAATGGTCAACTTTTCTGGATCGTTAAGCCAGTGTACAGTCATCCATCTGCTTTCTGGTTTCCAGCACTTTGCCGTTATTCTCTGTCTCTCATGCAGACCCCACGCCTACAACTAATCACTTGCGCAGACTGCCCTTTCCAGGACGGCAGACTTCCAATCCACTCTCAGGTTCCAGGCTGTTGGCTTCCTGGGTCCTGATGCTTTGTGAATGGATCTAGAAAGTTCGGGAAGGGTGGAGGGGAATAGGGTCCCTTCATAAACCAGACCAAACCAAAAAAAAAAAAAAAAAAAAACCAACCACCACAAAAAAAACAGGAACAAAATGAACCGCAAATTGCACTTGGAAGTTAGAGAAATGACTTATTTCTTGGATGTTAGTGAATCCGGTGGAAGACAATATAGGTTGATAGGAAGTTTGTCAAGCTTTTCTCAGGAGATCTTTATTTTTATAAGGCAAAATCCAGGACAGGGTTGTCAGAGTTCTCAAAAATATGGATCATGTGTGTGTAGGAAATACACTTTTAGTCAAAATATTTATTTAAACTGATAATTTATTCCTTCTAGAAAAAATTATTTCACTGCATGTGAACCTCGTGGAAAAAATGCTGAAAAACTGAGCAGCGCACCACACACTCCCCTCACGCACACACTGTTCTTTCTCGGGAAAATTCTTTTTCCACCTTCACTTGAGGCAGGGACGGAGAAACACTACAACAATTTCTACAACTACGAACTCAAAAGTCAAGAAGAAATACACCAGGCATAATTTTCAAATCAATAAAAATGTTATTAATAATAAAAGACATTTTCAGTTTATAAATTTCCATTTTGCTGGGGAGGAAGCCAAATTCTGGCCAGTCCTCTAACACTGGAGAAGGAAGCGACCCTCTGCTCCCCCTCCTAAGATTAGTAGCGATTCCTCCAGACTGTGACGGGGCCTTCAGGAATGACTTATTTCCTGGTGATGGTTCTCAGGGCTCAGCCTGTGGAAAAACTGGGGGGAACCTGCTCTGCTCTTTGCTGTCCCCTGGGGCAGTCTCCTGTGATCTGGCCAAGAAAAGGCCTTTCCAGGCACCGGAGGGCTCTCTAATCCCTTGCTGAATGTTAAGCAACCTCTCACTACTGATCTGGGCTGTTTATCACAGCTCAGGTGAATTAGAGAGCTTGCATAAAAGCCTTCCTATTCTTTTTTCAGGTTGTCAGATTCAGACGTTGGAGCTATAGTTCTTTTTTTTTTTTTTAAAGCATTTCATCAGTAGGACCCTTTTTTAAAAAAATGGTACCAAATAATGGTTTTCTGCCTCTCTATGATTAATTGATGAGTCCTCTACCCAATTAACTAAGGCAAACTTCAAATTTGCATTATTGCTGCCCTTTCAGAATCGAAAGACACTTTTTAAAAAAAGCGTTCAATGGCTCATTTCAGCTCAACCGAAATGTCCTTACAGCGCAAGCATTATTTTTGGCTCAGGGCATATGCTTTCCACTATCTCCCCAAAGGCCCAGCCTGTGGAAACCCAGCTTTGCGAGTCTATTCAGGCCTCTGCATTTGCATGTCTATCAGTGGTCTTTCACAGCCCGGGGCCCCAACAAGTGCTCTCCAATAGCTGCATTGTTCTGCAGAACCACCCCAATTCCCAGCTTCCAGCTTCCTTCTCACTTGCTGCTTCAGCTAGCTGAAATACCTGTTAGTTTGCAAGAAATCCTAAATCCTTTGCTTCCTTTTTTACCTTCCCTACTTGCTGAGATGGCTGTTTGCCGGGAAACGCTTGAATATTCCTTTTGGTGAAGCCATCTCAAGTTTTATGTCCACACCACTTTATCTTTCTTACAGTTCTTTCCTCTCCAGCCAGGCTGCCGAGAGATCAACACACGGATGAGAGAATGAAAAACATTCGCTTCTCTCTCTCTCAATAAATCTAAAATTTCCCTGAAGTTAAAGTCTGCATGAATATAAAGTGATTATTGATAATATTTTGAAATCAACATTTCAGATTAGACTATAAAAAAATCACCATGGCCAGGGGAGTGAGTTAAAATGTACTTCAGATATTCCCTCCACATTCTGGCAGGGTCCATGAGCTCATTCACAAGAGAGTTGGGCAAGAGTGTGTCTGAGCAGGTATGTTTGTTCTGACTTGCGTAATTATATATGGGATACATATGTTTATCCCAATATAGGTTTGACTATATCCACATTCAAGATTACTTATATGCTTTGAAAGCTAGATAATAATAATAATAATCTTTCATTTGTTTGATTCTTTAAAACTTGTTCTTGGGGTCCGCACCAGGGCCAGCTCACCGGTAAATCCGGGAAGTGCTATTATACTACATACATGAATTTGACACTCACCGTGGGCCTGTGGGTAAGGCAACCCACTGATTTTTATTTCCACATTATGAATTAATTGTTATCTTTAATAACTTGTTATCAGTAGTAACGTGCCTAAAGATATTCAGCTACTGGAAGCAGACCCTGAAGGAGAACCCAGGCTTATACTGCTGTGTTTCACACCACGCTGCCCTCTTCTCTGTTCCCAGCTTGGTAACAACCCCCCTCAAAAGCTACAATGACTGTAGATGATCTTCTATCATTTTTATTGAGGTAGACTATTAATAATAACAAGCAGATAATTAATTATAAAACAAGTTATACAATTTATTTATCTGAGGTAATGCTGACAAAGACCCTCTGTTTGGCAGACTTTAACCAGCCTTCTGAAGCTTCTCCTAGGCCCACCTGTGCACTTCCTTGTAAAACCCAGTTTTAGCAGAAGATCCCTGCTAGTCAGTTTAGCAAAAAGTCCCCATCCTCCATATCTGGTCAGGTTCCTCACCCTCCACCATCCCCAGGTGGTGTCGGACCACCCTGCCCTATCTTCAGCAAGGACCCCCCTGAGCCCTGATGTTTCCTCGGAGGAATTTTCCATCCCCTGACCCCACCCTGCTCCTTGGATGTAAATTCCCACTGGCCCGTGCTGTGTTCAGAGTGGAGCTGGATCGCTCCCCGCAATGCAGGACTCTGTTGCACTGGCCTCTCTACCTGTCACAATGGTCCTGAGTGAAGTCTTCCTTACTGTGCTTTAGCAAGTATCATTGGATAATTCTTTCTTTAACAGTTATGGTGTGGTGACTTGGGTCAGATCAGGCTCACCACTGGACCCCTGCCTCTCACCCAGGCCCTGGCATGCACCTCTGAAGCCTTGCCGTCACTCCCGACGGACCGATCTGGGATCCGCTGTTGAGGCAGACTCCTGAACTGCTGCTCCGGAAAAATGCGTGTTGAGCCCATTAAGGACAGATTTTTGATTCTCATGGTGTGAGTGTCTCCAAGCTAGAGTCCTAGGCTTCTTTCAAAAGGTGCTTCCTAGGCTGGAAGTCCTTCTTCTGGCTGTCTGCGAGGCCTCTCTCTTCTCTCTATTGGATCCTCCTTCTCCCGTGGGAACTTCTCTGTCGCCTGAAGCCCTCTTCTCAAACCCCTACCGACTCTATGCTCTGCCAACTCGGTGCACCCGGCCAGACCTTTCCCTTCCCACTCCAGCCTCTCAGTCACTTGAACTTAGGGCTCCCTACCTTCCACCGGGAACTTTCAAGGTCCCCTTGCCCCCCGGAGCAAACTGCTGAAGCTAAAAGAAAAAAAAAGGAACCATTTGGAAACTGTGCAAATGAAAAATCTTAAAAGCTTTCCCCACAAATATTGGTAAAAATCTTTAGCTCTTATTGAGTAAGTAACCTGAACATGTTCTGTTTCATTAGAAACACAATGTGGATAAAAATATAAAGTGGTGGAGATAAACCAGTAGCTTGCATTATTCTGTTTTACTGCCTCATGACTAAAGTCTTAACATAGAAAGCCATGAGATCTGGGCACATCTGCCTTCATGTTTATGTATTAATATATGCACATGTATGTTTGTATGTTAGGTATACATGA
The DNA here is from genome assembly GCA_963574885.1 of Lepilemur ruficaudatus. Taxonomy (NCBI): domain Eukaryota; kingdom Metazoa; phylum Chordata; class Mammalia; order Primates; family Lepilemuridae; genus Lepilemur; species Lepilemur ruficaudatus. The sequence continues at coordinate 12,176 of CAUYRT010037236.1, forward strand.
TGTTTTTCTACCTCTGATGGTGTTACCAACCACAATACCCAAATTGGCTTAGGGATAAATGGGTATTCAAATGAATCAAGTATTCATGTAAGTCTCACAAAAATAGATACTGACCCAATTTTTTTTAAAGTTCATGTGATCTAGGATAATCTTTGGTAAATAAAAGCTAGTTTTAAAATTGGTGGTAAAATAACAATAAGAAGCCACGCACAGTGGCGTGTGTTGCAGTCCCCAGCTACTCAGCAGGCTGAGGTGGGAGGACTGCCTGAGACTAGAAATTCGGGGGTATGGTGAGTTACGATCTCACCTGTGAATATCCACTGCATTCTAGCTTGGGAAATACAGAGACACCTCATCCCAAATAACTAAATAAATAAATAAAGGAATGTCTTCAGAATTGTCAGCATTAAATATAATACAGACATACATTTTTGCCTAGGTTTGCTGCTCAGGCAAACCTGTGTTGTTGCCACTAGACTGAGGACCGTAAGAGTATAAATCTAACCCAAGAGCAGAATGTACAGTGAAAATGAACTGGCTGACACATGTCAGCTGTGCATGTTAAAAAAAAAAGAGGTTGTAAAAAAGTTATGAAAATCTTAACTTGTGTGGTCAAAGCTGACAGAATCGATTCATTTATTAGGTTTGATTAAAAATTAGTTTCAGTAGTACATTGATGCAAAAGTACAATTTGGTTTTCTCTGTTAAAATGAGAAAACTTTCTTTGAATATTGGTCTGAGAATATGAAGAATTTTCCTTACTTTTTAAGTAAGTGGCCCAGGAAATTCTTGTGCTTAATGTTGTCATTTATTAGGTCTTTGATTACTTAACAAAACTGAGTCTTATAAATATTTAAAGAGCTAAGGTATTGTTCATAACTATGCAACCTTCTGTATTTGCCTTTAAAATCTTTTATTGTTAGTTGTTTTAAACCTTTGATATATTTTACAAACTTACCAAAGTCAAACTCTAAGTTGAATCTTTTTGACCTTAAATTAACTTTGAGATTTTTCCAGATGGGCCCCTGGAAAGCTATGAAGGATGTATCTCTCATCTTACAAAAGAGAGACACAAGTGTTCCAAAAATTATATGAGATTACTAGAAATCTAATATGTTATCAGTTATAATTCTGGTTTTTATGTTAAAATGTCACATACTACAGAAACAGCCAAATTTCTTTGTGAATTGGGTCATTATCATAATGAACTCACATCAGATGTTTAACCATGGCCATTTTAAGTCATGTTGTCCACAGTTAATTGCTTTATTCTGGTGCTTTTATGAAAGCATTTTTTTTGAATGCAGGCAACTATAAACCTTAAGTTTTGTGTCTTCAAGGATATTTATGAAAAGAATTCTGACAAGTACAGGTTTCTGATAACTTTAAGATCATACCACTGGACGAGGTAAGAATTTCCAGAATTCTAACAAAACTGATGGGTTCATGAAACTGCTAACGCACATCAAGCAGAACAAGAATTAATTACATAGTACTAAAAGAATTGATGAGGATAATTTTTTTTTTTTTTTGAGACAGAGTCTCACTCTGTTGCCCGGGCTAGAGTGAGTGCCGTGGCGTCAGCCTAGCTCACAGCAACCTCACACTCCTGGGCTCAAGCGATCCTTCTGCCTCAGCCTCCCAAGTGGCTGGGACTACAGGCATGCGCCACCATGCCCGGCTAATTTTTTCTGTATATTTTTAGTTGGCCAATTAATTTCTTTCTATTTTTAGTAGAGACGGGGTCTCACTCTTGCTCAGGCTGGTTTCGAACTCCTGACCTTGAGCAATCCGCCCGCCTCGGCCCCCCAGAGTGCTAGGCGTGAGCCACAGGCGTGAGCCACCGCACCCGGCCTGAGGATAATTTTTTAAATGACTTTTTGTTTGAAACATGGCTGATTCTTTAAATGTTTTGTTTTCCAGGTTTAAAGGAACTGTTTTCTTTTAAGCTACTTATAGTTATAGTAATTTATTAAAGTGTACTTTTGTGAACAAAAATTGAAACATTTACTTTTCCTCCCTACCTGATGCCTCCAGAATTAGGAAGCTATTCATGAGTATTCTTATTTTTATAGCAATGTAATTATTCACATAAATTCAATATGAATCTGTTCTCCTTGGACACAATGGGAAGCCCTGGTTATATTATCAGGGCTTTGACTGGAATGTCATATTTTCAGGTATGACATGACAGTTTTAAGAAACTACGGTTAATGTTATAAAGCCCCCCTTGGAAAACTGTCCTGAGTATTCCCAACTTTACAGGCGAGTAAGTAATGTCATATCCTATCAGGCTCAGGAAGCTCAAGATATTTCAGGGACCTTGATAAGAAAGAAGTTCACCCCAATCTATAGGTGTTACAGATGTAGCCTGATGGCAAGTCCTTGGTTTGGCCTCCTAGCCTCGGGAGACTTTTACAAGTCAAATCTGAGATTCTTTAGGAAAAGCCTAGCAAAGCAAACTTAAAAATAGCTTGTATGATCAATCTAGGGATTGCTACATTTATGTAAATAATCAAGCCAAGTTTAATGAGACTAAATTTATTTTGCAAAGAAATCAGTCTTTCTTTGATTATCTTTGTTAGAAATAGGGGTGACTGTAGGGAGAAAAACTATCTTCAGAAACAAACTATAGTTAGTACACCCAATATTAGGTTATAGCCCTGTTCGTTTTCTTTGATGTTTTATTATCTATGTACAATCTAGACTGGATCCTTAATTCTTCCAGTTTCCTCCATTATCAGGCTACTGATATCAGGCTATTGACTCTGCAAGTTAATATTTCCAATTTCCGGCTGGGCATGGTGGCTCACGCCTGTAATCCTAGCACTCTGGGAGGCCGAGGCAGGTGGATCGCTCAAGGTCAGGAGTTCAAAACCAGCCTGAGCAAGAGTGAGACCCCATCTCTACTAAAAAATAGAAAGAAATTCATTAGCCAACTGAAAATATATAGAAAATATTAGCCAGGCATGGTGGCACATGCCTGTAGTCCCAGCTACTAAGGAGGCTGAGATGGGAGGATTGCTTGAGCCCAGGAGTTTGAGGTTGCTGTGAGCTAGGCTGACACCATGGCACTCACTCTAACCTAGGCAACAGAGTGAGACTCTGTCTCAAAAAAAAAAAAAAAAAAATTTCCAATTTCCTCCCATCCTTCTGGCTTGAAATCACTGAAATTTTAACTGCTCTTTTCCTGAAGCTCTGCAAGTTGCAGTTGGACGACTTGATATAAACTTGAGAGACATCATCACAATAGCTTATTCATGGGCACCCTTCATGACATTCAAACTGTAAACCAGGAAAATCTGTCATTTGCCTGTCCTCACTCCAACTGAAGATGCTTCACACCCAAAATCTAGAAATCCTCTTGACTAGCTGCCCTCTGAACTCAGAAGCTGAGTTTGTAGTTTGTTCTATTAATCTTTGTTTTTATTGTATTTTCATAGGAATTAAGCTCCCCTCCTTAAAGGCCTGATGGCTCACACCATCCAGGAGATATCCTCTACTGCCAAGTCCTAGCACATGGTTCATGAGGTTCTTAATGAATAAAAGGCGACCAAATAAGAAAGTGGACTTACATTGTTCAAAGAAAAGAAGAGGCCAGGTGCTGTTGTTCATGCCTATAATCCTAGCACTTTGGGAGGCTGAAGCGGGAAGATTTCTTGAGGCCAGGAGCCTGAGACCAGCCTGAGGAAAAGCAAGACCCCATCTCTACAAAAAACAGAAAAATTAGCCAGGCATCATGGTGTGCACCTATAGTCCCAGCTACTTGGGAGGCTGAAGCAGAAGGATCACTTGAGCCCAGGAGTTTGAACTATCAAACAGTGAGCTGTGGTGGTGATGCCACTGTACTCTAGCCCACGAGACTGTCTCAAAAAAAAAAAAAAAAGAAGAAGAAGAAGAAGAAGAAGAAGAAAAAAAGGAGAAGGAGAAGGAGAAGAAGAAGAAGAACTCTTCTTTCCTTGAATAAGATAGGGATTGACACAAAGACTCTTTGCTTGGCCAAACTTTAACCAGGTTTCTGAACATTCTCCTAGGCCCATCTGTGCACTTCCTTGTAAAACCCAGTTTTGGCAAAAGAACCCTGCTAAGTAGTTTAGCAAAACACTCCACACCCTGTCCTCCATATCTGATCAGGTTCCTTGTCCTCCACCACGCCACAGGTGATGTCTGATCATCCTGGCCTGTCATCAGCAAGAATCCTGTTAGGTTGGTATAGTCAGAATCCTTCTTACCCTTGATGTTTTTCCTCTTAGTAATTTTCCATGCACCTGTTCCTTGGCTATACATTACCACTCACCCATACTGTGTTCAGAGGTGAGCCCAATCTGTCCTCCAGTGCAAGACTGCATTGCAGTGGTCCCTATACCTATTGTGATGATCTTGGGTAATGTCTTCCTTACTGTGCTTTAACAAGTATCATTGAATAATTTTTACTTTTACAGTGCTTCCTAGCTTAGATGTACAAATAGTTTTAGATGGTTTATGCTGTCTGAGTTCAATGAATTTGTGTATATTTTAAAATTTTGCATTGTTACTTTTTTTTTTTTTTTTTGAGAAAGAGTCTCACGGTGTTGCCTGGCCTAGAGTGCCGTAGTGTCAGCCTGGCTCACAGCAACCTGAAACTCCTGGGCTCAAGCGATCCTTCTGCCTCAGCCTCCCAAGTAGCTGGGACTACAGGCATGTGCCACCATGCCCGGCTAATTTTTTTTTTTCTATATATATTTAGTTGGCCAATTAACTTCTTTCTATTGTTAGTAGAGACGGGGTCTCACTCTTGCTCAGGCTGGTTTCGAACTCCTGACCTTGAGCAATCCGCCTGCCTCGTCCTCTCAGAGTGTTAGGATTACAGGCGTGAGCCACCGCGCCCGGCCTGCATTGTTACTTTTTAAGCAATTTTGCTTCATAACCCAAGAAGCTTCATGCCATGTTTTTCAGAAGAGCGGCAAATTTGCATTCGGGCTGGTTTCAGCTAACATATCTGAGCCTCTGGATAAAGTATTTAAAAAATATTTATTCTATGGAGTCACCCAAGAGAAATGACACACATTCTAATTTTTGGATACTTTGTGATTAAAGCCATAGAAAGCTAAACGGAGAAGAGTCTAAGGAAAAAAATTAAAAGGCTGGATTGCCCAAAAGAATGTGGCATTAAGGCATTGAGGGTGGTCCCCAACTTCCTGGGTGTCTCAAGGACATCAGAATGACCATCGTAGCAGCAGGACACTTGTTCAAAGATTAACCTTATTTCTCTGGAATGATTTTCTTGACAGTTTGGCTGCAGTCTGTGAATTCACCACAGTGGGCAGTTGTCACTGTCCCCAAATATATTTTCTTCTTTCGTAGGCTTAAAGGGAGACTGGCTGTAGGAAGGGAAGTTGGGGATATCTAAAGGCAGGATGAGAGAATCAAGAAGTCTGCCGGAAAGACAATGTTCCCGAGGGAAAGAATCCCTGTGGCTGCAGTGACCCCTTGGGAGACGCTCCTAAATGGTGCAGGGCCAGAGATGGGATTAGACACAGCCCTGGCCTGTGGCAGCACAGACGCTCTTTTAACTCGGGCTCTTTCTGCCCTTTGTCTCTGGGGAGCAACCGGGAGAGTGGGCAACCGGTCACTACGTTTCCCAAGGAGCAAACAGTGGAGATTGCTGGAGGTGAAAGGTTAAACACGGGTGTCAACCAAGTGAAGGGAATTTGGCGGGAGGGGCCGTAGGCCAGGCCCGAGGCTGGGAGAATGTCGGGGGAGGTGAGAGCTTGTCCCAGAATTGAGAGAAAACAGACTGACCGCTCCCGATACGCCAGCCCTGCCTTGTGTACTCCTGCTCATGCAGGGGTCTGACTTCTCTGGAAATATTCTCCTTTGGAATTGCTTTCAGTATTGGGATGTAGTTTCCCACATTTCCCTAATGGTTGCTAATTTTCCTAAACTAAGGATTATATTCTTTTCTTCCCCCTATACTAATTTTCCTACTCTAAGGGTAAGCATGATTTTTGGGCAAAATCCCCAAATCAATCAGAATAAAATCTAAAAAAGGCAGAGAATGGCCGGGCGCGGTGGCTCACGCCTGTAATCCTAGCACTCTGGGAGGCCGAGGCGGGTGGATCGCTCAAGGTCAGGAGTTCGAAACCAGCCTGAGCAAGAGTGAGACCCCGTCTCTACTATAAATAGAAAGAAAGAAATT